>ML799641.1:48750-58892 GCA_009831015.1 Picea engelmannii
CTCACATTTCACTCATCAGGGCCATCCTGTTGGGCCTTTAGTATACTTATACTCTTACATCATATATGTGCATTACTTACACGTTCAATATACCATTCATACCTTACTGGTACGAGTATCAGGCTTCTTAATATGAAGTTCCTAGGTGCATTGAATCATGGACTATTCATCATATTGGCTTATGCCCTCTCCTCACGTGACCACCGATGGTGACCATGATCCGAATTAAAAGGTGCTTCACATTTCGCAATTTCAGAATTTTCATTGCAGGGAACTCTGTTTTCCCTGACTCCCGAAATCCGAAAACCTGAAAGACCAAGGCTAAGGTTTTCTCGGCTCTTTCATCCACATGACCCTTCGCTCAGAACCTGGGATCCATTCTCAGACACGCGTCAGGATCCCATATTTCAGCGAATCCGTGGTCAACGCTCTATCGTTTTCCAAACTTCTATTCTATGCGGACCTGACAATCTGGATCCCACGGTCCAGATCTCCCCGGCAATCAACGGTCCTGATTAAATCGATGATTTACTCGGCGCAACTTTGGGAAGTCTACGCTTCCATTTCCCCTATAGACGAAACCTTGAAGCTCTAGATCAATGGCTCTCATTGATCCCAATCTAACGGATACTATTCCTCCTGAGGTTATTAGGTTTCCTACCGGACTAGTCTCATATTCCAACTCATACAGGTGTTACCCTCCCTTTTATGAAATGACCAACAAGGGTCACTCTTGGGAATTAACAATAGTCCCAAAGGACTCCTTAAACAGGTTATCCTCATGGTCGATTCTAACCATTATAGGTCAGGTAAATCTGACCCTACGTATTTTCATGAATCCTCTCAATCATGAGGAATTGTACACTCAGGGTTTAGTCTCTTAATAATGCAGAAATCATAACTTTCTAAGGATCCTACCAGACCTTGCCCGATTTTCCCAAATTATGAAGGGTTTCTTCATTTGGGTCTTAACCCTTATCTAACCAACCATCTTAACCGCAAGAGACTCTACCTGTTTTAGTAGGTAGTCATCGTTATGCTAAGACATAACAACTCAGTTTATGTCCCGTGCCTGGCTCGTGCAACTTCATAGCACAATTTATTCTACCTCTGCTATTCACACTCAAATATTATCAATGACAATGATCAGTGCATCCCTACTCCTATAAGAGTAGTTGCCATTTTAACAAGGGGTTATAGAAGTTTCCAAATTATAGTTTCATTCTGCAGTCCTTCTCCTTAAAGAGAAACCCAGATAACAATATCTTCTAACGCGGCTCGTGCCTGAGCCCAAGCAGACCAAGTGTTGTAACCATGCTCTGATACCACTTTTTAACACACCCACTACCTATAGTCAAAATTTTGCGTTGTTTTCCCAACAATGAGAATCCTCGATTCACAGGTCTTCTATTTACCCACCCGACTCTCTACACATAACTGGGGTCTTATGTTCCTTTTTCCACCAGCCCCTCCTAGCGTATTGTTGGTCCACGTGACCTGCGTTCATATGACCACCGTCGTATGCTTCTGTCGGGGTTTCTTCTATCGGGGTTTTGACACCCACGATGTTTTGGCAACTTGAATCACCGATCTTCGATCTCCGATTCATTCCTTTGTTGCCTCAGCCCCACTTGGCTAGGCCTTTGGCCCACATGACTGACTCCTATATGACCACAGAAACACTCTCATCGAGGTTTCGGGGTTTGCGGTGTCGAGGTGCACATGTACCCGGGATCACCGATCCTCCGATCCCCGATGTGCTTTAGCCCTCCAGGCTAAGCCCTGGCCAATGTGACCACCGAGTCTCGGTCCGTAGGCCTACCTCTCATCGGGGCTACTGGGTTTCCAAGGTCGTAAAACACTTACCCATAGTTTTCCCTATCTCTCGAACACTGATTCTCCATCAAGATGACAGCTGGCTCCCACTACGGCTCTTCCCTCAGCCCTACTATATGGACAGTTGTTCCCGACTAATCGGGGTTTCGCGGATCGCGATTCCAAAGTGCACAATTCACTTGTCACCAGAATCCCTGATATCCCGATGAACTCCAAACGCCGATGGATTAACTCTTGGTCGGGATTTTCTCCGTCGGTGCAGATATCTGCTATGTGTCCTCTAAATGAATGGTCTCGATTTCCTCCGGGGTTCGGGACTTGAAATGTCTCGAGTTCCTTGTCCTCATGAACTCTAATTTTTTTATTCCCGACTCTTCCCGGAGGTCTGACACCTGTCCTCCGCTAGCTCCACCTGCGGTCCACCCAACTCTCTTATCAAGATTTCACGTATCGCGATTTCAAACTACAATGGTTTCTTACCTTTGAAATCCCCGATGCTTTGAACTCCGACCCTTCTGGATCTACTGACATGCATCCTCCAAAATGAACGTTTCAGATTGTGTCGGGAAATCGCGGATCGCGATTCCAATGTATGGGAGTTTGTTACCTCTGGAAACTCCGATGCCCTGAACTCTGACTCTTCGGGATCTGTTGACACATGTTCCACCCAATGGATGGTTCTGATATTGTCGGTAAATCGTGGATCATGATTCCGTATGACAAGATTTCTTTGTGCTCGGAAACTCTGATTCTCCGATTCCCGACTCCTCAGGATCTCCTGACACGTGTCCCAAATAATGGGCGGTTCTGATCTCGTCAGAATATTGCGCTTCGCGACTTCGCAGCTTCTGTTGCTAAGATCACGAGCTTCAACCTCCAAAGCCCCGATACATGATCCTATGTGTAGATCCGATGGTTCTCCTGCGACCCAGATCCAACAACTACCTTCTTCCTCACTCCTCGCGTCTCGTGACTTTGAGTACCAAATACTTGGACCCTTACCCTACGAATATCTGAGTTCACGAGATCCCTGGATATCTGCCACCTGTCCTCCTCGAATGGACGGCTCTGATTCCTCTCGTGGCTTTGTCATTCGTGACTTGGAGCATCCAACGTTTGGACTCCTACCTCACGAACCTCCGAGTTCATGAGTTCCCTGGATCTCTGCCACCTGTCCTCCTCAGATGGATGGCTCGTATCCTTTTTTCCCCTATTCACGAGGCTTAACCCTTGTCTATCTCCCTATGGATCTAACGACTGTCGGGTTTCCTAGCTAGGATCTGACGGTTCAGATCGGTGAGTTCATGAGTTCCCTGGATCTCTGCCACCTGTCCTCCTCGGATGGATGGCTCATATCCTTTTTTCCCCTATTCACGAGGCTTAACCCTTGTCTATCTCCCTATGGATCTAACGATTGTCGGGTTTCCTAGCTAGGATCTGATGGTTCAGATCGGTCCCGATGCCGCGCCCTTTCCTACTGCTCTTTGGACATGGAGAAACCAATGGTCTAGACTCATGGAGTCTGGGGGTCTACGGTTCAGAGTTTCTCGCTATTCACAAAGATAGAGGAAAAAGGGTTAAGGAAATTAATGCCCTCATTCATTCCTTCGATTTAACGATCGTGAATGACCGCAGGTTCCCCGACAGGATCTCATCTGTTGATCAATACTTATCCTTACGCTGCTACTTTGGGATTTTTAAGAGGGTCATTCCTCTTCATACAGGGTTGCTAAGACTTTCTCATTCAAGTCCTTTTTCTAGGTTCTTGGTAAGCCTTTCTAATTAGGGAATCTCTGTGAAGAGATCTAATCCAGGACATTCCTGGAAATAGACAAAGGGAAACAAACTCCCGAGGATGGACTGGAAGTCTGACTTGGTTCAGCTCATGCATAATCAAATCCATTTATCAACATAAGTCATGCATGGTTTCCTCTATTATAAGCATATGTCTATTAATTCTTATCAAACACTGCATCGACATTCTAACACTGAAATCATTTACAATTTCACAGTTCTATGAGCATATATATGCATATACCAGTCTATGAATTTCAAGATGCAATATATATAAAACACTTATCATAAATAACACCAGAAGTGGGTGCGACTACTGAGAGGGGTGCTCGTTTCCACCCAACCATAGGCGTAGCGAATCCCAGTGGATTTACCACTACCCACCCCCGAGCTGAGACCGCGATGCCCTGAGACTGTGTCTCTCTGTCTGCCAGTGACCGGGAGCGAAGGTTGCAATCCTTCCTCTCTGCTATCACTCACCCTGCATAAAATGCCAGAGTTCCCCTCGCGTCTTCCCTCTCAATCGCTTCTGCCATACGCCTTATCCTCTCGTGAGGTTGTGTGTGGCACGATTACCCTCGCGTCGATTAGGCCTGATGGCTCTACGGATGGGCGGTTCACCATCCCATCCCTCATCAAGTCGCCCGCCTACCAGCCTGCGAGACATTAATTTCAGGGCCAGCGAGCYGCTTTTGGTTCTCCGGGCCAGTGGATTCCAAATACGGTATTCATTCAGGGTGGAAGTTAAYGCCACCTTTTCAGGTGCCTTCCATCGCCATCGTGGTCTCTTTTCTGCACATCCCCTCTCARCAGTCCTGCAATATAATTTCATAATGTTATTTACATTCATCGACCTTCTTCATAAGGTCCATTCACATCATACATTCACATTTTCATCATGCTTTAGCATGGTAATTCCTATATTAGGATTAATTACAAATTTTGGGGAAACAGGGTGTTACACCCCTACTTTTCAATTTCATTCCCTCTTGTTGGCTCTATGTATCACTTTCCTTATGATGGGTCCAAAGGTGCAGTAACTTTCAGATCCCCAATCTCGAATATCATCTCCCTCCTTTTCAGGTTAATAATACCCTGGTTCTCTAAGGCCCATTCCAATCCCATCAGTGTTGTATATGGTTGACTATCATCTACTATCTCAATAAATTCAAAGTATGCCATGTTGTGCACCCCATATTTGTTCACAGGTACTCCTGTCAGTCGCCCAATCAGGACTATCTTATGTTGATTCACGAGCCTTAACTAAACATGGAACCATACTAGGTCAGGTTTTCCCATCATTTCCCAGGTCTTCTTAGGTAGTACATTCACATCAGACCCTAAGTCCAAGTTAACATTATCCCTATGATACTCTCCAATATGCACATTGAACCTGAATTCTGCGTTGGTTCTCTTCCTGTGCAGTATCTTATTTTCCATTCATTGTGCGACATGGGTTTCTCTTCCTTTTATGCATTTATCAATCACATCATATAATGTACTTAGCACAGTCCTATCTTTCATTAGTTCTACACAACTCCTTAATAATTTTGTTAGTGTACTTACCTGCACCATTGGCTTCTCTGGCACAACTTGATCTTCTATCTGAGGCAAAGTTGATGTTGATGTTCCTCCCTTCGGTCTAATTATTTATTTTCTAGCTATATGATATGTCTCTTTCTCCTTTTGTGGATTGAATGAAGGTAGGGGCCCTGCTAACTTCCTCACCCACTACTCAGGATGATTTCCTTGATTCATCCTATCATTCCCTGTTCTAGCTCCTGCACACATAACAACTACTACTATGGGTCCTTCATTTCATCTTTTGACTGATATCATCTGCACATTCTGATTCAAATTATGGTTTGGGTTTCCTCTGGCCTGCCACTTTGCAACTAGTTGGGGATAGTCTTATGTCTAGTGATCTAGTGCTTTGCAATATTTTCATGTTGTACATGGATTTTGGAAATCGCAGGCCAAGTGTCCAGGTTTATTATAGTTATAACAAATAATCGGTCCTCATCCTCCTCTACCAAAAGTCACTCTACCTTGGCCTCTACTAAATATTCCTTCACTCCCCTAATTAAAACCTCTTTGACTGTTATATTTTTCACTACCCCCTTATGTGATTTCATTCTCTTCTTGGATCCTGTACATATCTTATGTGATCTCCCTTAGTAGGTCGAACATGTGACAATCCTTCTCTTCATGCCATGCCGACTTGCGAAAATTGCAAAACAAGTTATTTAGTGTACTATGATACTTCCATATTAATGGACACTCAGTGGCGTGACGGACCCATTTATTACATATCTCACAGTATCCCCCCTGGTAGTGAATTCGACGCTCTGGCTGGAAAATATTGTGCGAATGATGGGAATTGTTTCTTGGGATGGCTCTTTTTCCTGCACTTGGTACACCAAAATTGTTCTCTTTTTTCCATTCCTTTGGTAAGCTCGGCCAATTGAATTTTCAATGCAGCCAACTACATCTGAACTTGTTCCATTCCTCGAGTATTTTGTATCGGTGATGCCTCTAGTTTCATTGCAATTTCCAGAGCCTAGGGATGCGATGCAACCTTCTATTGAATTAGTGGCCTATGAATGTGTGGTAGAAGTCCTAAAATGAACCACTCTTGATGTCGTTGATCTAGAATTTGGAAGTTCAATCTCCCCATCACATCTTTAAAGCGTTGATCATAATTCCATACTGACTATGTTTGTACCTGTTTGATCTCTTTCAGTTCGGTGATGTATCGCGACTCTCATTTTGGATTTTTTAACTCCTTGTAGGAATTTTTTTTTATCTCTTCCAAATTCCTATTCTTTCCTATAGGAGTAATACTATGTAACTTCATATACCATACTAGCACACAACCTCTAAATGTTATCGCTAACTGCACAATCTTCACAACCTCATCTTGTATGTTCTTAGTGGCCCAAACAATTTCACAGACAAACAAGTGTTGTTCTGTATCCTCTGACCCCACTCCCTTGAATTCAGGAAGTCTAAGAGTATTATCGACTCCCTCCATGTTGGTTTGGGTAGGCCCTCCTATTAGTGATGTTGGTGGACTCTGATTCTAATTTTTACTATGCGCACTACTCCCACTATTTCGACTGCTACAATTATGTCCTCCTTGACTAAATACGATGACTTTTGACAAGTATTCAAATTTTATCTCTGATTGTGATGACACACACATGGTCGTGGATTCAACACGGGATATTGTCTAAGTAGGACTTACCCACTCTTCTATTATTGGAATGGACTGACACTCCTCTTCTTCTCCTCCTATATATGGTATCTCCACGATTCAAACTAGTATGTAATGTTCTCTTTCCTCTGGCTCACTAAGCGACTGTTCTCTCTCAACCCCATTGTCTTTCCTCTTATACCTCCTTCCTTCATGCAACTTTCCAAACTCATACTCTTCCTCTGGTGTACTCCTTCTTGCATCTTCAGTCCCTTCCTTCCTTTTTCATTACTCTCTTCACTCTCTCAAACGATCCCCCTGTCATCCTCTGGCTCCACCTATGTGTGCAAATCCATTTTAGTTGTCAGACTTCATTATCATCATGTGTTTTTCACTCAACAAAATTTTTATCCATGTATTTAACGATTTCAAGAACCTCCCGCGTGGGCCTTTGAAATTATTTTTTTCTACAACATTGTATGATTGAATGCAATCTACTACAAATTCTGTAACATAACCCCCTAGTGCAATATCCAACCAAAAATTAACTACTCGAGTAGTTGTTTTACTTATCAAATTCAATTGTTTTACCAATTTAGGAGTCAAATTATTCGGCGTTGTAGCACTAAAGCTTTCTGTTTTTTCTACTAACCTCTCTAGCCACTTGGTTAGAATTTTTGGAAATTCGCCAAAGAAAATTTCATGTAGATCCATGAACAAATATATTTGCATCCATTTCTTGTCTCTTATCCGAGGGTTCATGTTCTCTTGTCATACAAATTCCCATTCTTTTCATTCTAACTAGTTCATGATCTTCTTCTTAGTTAGCCTAAAAAACATTCCATTATTTGCAATTTCCCGGTCTCAACAATGGAACCATTTGTTTCCTTAGTTGTTCTGTGCATGGATTGTAAGACCCAAGGTTCGGTTTACCTATGACCAAAAAACCCACCAGACACCAACCCTTTTAGCATCACCTACTCATGCAAATGAAGTCTCACCCAAGGTATCTATTGGGACTGCAGGAACCATATTTTTGCAGTAGTAAGGGAAAGGGAGTCAGACAATTGATTCACTCTTCCTTGTTAGTATTACTTTCTATGATTCATATTCCTATTCTTAACATATTCTCGATTATTACATATATTATTTACAGTCACAGTCATGAATATTGTGACATACGTAATCCATAAACTAAGTCTAGTATGCGAATCATAACAACATCATTCATAAGAGCACATAGACAAGTAAATAGCATAAGACATAATATCATCTCTAAACTCTCTCTTTATTCATCTTTTGTCTTACCAACTGACTATTACATTCATGACTCTTGAATAATCTTTCTCTACTTCTTTATGCCTCCAAGACACCCTTAAATCTCCCAACCCGTTACATATTTATACCCAAAATATAGGGCTTAAAACCTAGTCTATTTATCCCCAAAAATAGCTCATTACAATGCATGGCATGGCCAACTCAGCTAACTAGTTGTTTGTCTTCTTCTGCTTCTCCCTCTTCATGCAGTTTTTTTGTTGTTCTTCTATTTCTGGAATGTGTTGTTTGCTTTGTTTTACAATTTATTCTCTCTCACTCTCTCTCTCTTTCTTTATTCTTATGTCTATGTGTTTTCTTCCTCCTTCGCGCTTTCTTCCTTCTGCACAGTTTCTTCCTTCTGTGCACTTTCTTGTGGAATGTGTCTTAGTTTTGCACTAATTTCCTTCCTCTGCGCACTTTCCTTATACTTAGGTTTTTCTCCTAATATTGCATCCAAAATTGTCTGTCCAACACCATGCTACCCACAATTTCCCGACACAGTGTTTATGAAAATCAAACTCTTGTTCATAAATTGCACTATGCCTCACTGAGAAAAACCCTAGTTGTAGATATCCTCCAACAAACATTTTTTTGGGCCATAGAATGACAATAGAGGGTCCCCACTAGATAAAACCTGGTGCCTCTGATCCAATGCAAATGAAGGATCATCCATCTGAGGCTCAGTTAGACTTTTATCATGAGTTGCAACTCACCTCCTCAATCCATTTAGGGAAATGTTAGAAATTTAGTATGTTTCTCCAAGGCCCATGCGACCATGCTACCCACAATTTCCCAACACAATGTTCTTGAAAATCAACCTCTTGATCATAAATTGCACTATGGCTCACTGAGAAAAACCCTATTTTTGGATATCCTCCAACAAAAACTTTTTTGGAAAACAAAATGATAGTGGATGGGCCCCGCTAGCTGAAACCTAGTGCCCAAGATCCAATGCAACCAACTATTTGTCCATTCAAGGCCTAATTAGAGTTTTTTTGCAAGTTGCAACTCACCTCCTCAAGTCATTTAGGAACATGTTGGCAATAAACCTAGAACTAAACCATGACCATGACATAGACCTATACCTAGACCTAAACCATGATCTAAACCTAGAACTACACCATTACCATGACCTAGACCATGACCTAGACCATGGCAAGACAAGGCATGACAAGGCAAGGCATGGAAAGGAAATGTCTAGGTCTAGGTATGGTAAGGAAATACAAGGCAAGGGAAGGAAATGAAGGACATGAAAAGGTTAAGAAAGGCTCGACATGGCAAGGAAAGGCAAGGTCTAGGTCTACATGCTATATCTTGTTATAAAATTTATTGAGTTGAAAGATTAGTTTTTAATTCTTTGATTTTAAATAAGGCCTTGAAGTTATGCTTTTTTCATGCAATCCAAAAGAAATTGTGGATCAATAGTATAATGAGACTACACCATAAGAATGGAACATAACCATATTTATCAACATCCCTCTCTGTAAATCCTATTAATTATGATAATCCATGTTTCACAACTATGAAGATACCTAAGATATAGGAATATAGAGAGCTTATGTAATGACAATGAAATTGTCATGCAAGTATTTTGATCTAAGATAGATGGGATAACAAGTTGTAGACTTACAGGCTTAATGAATCCTTTGATTGTAATTTTTAGGTATTAAACTTGTTCATTTAGTACAATAAAAGTTCATTTAGTACAATAAAAGTTTATTTTAAGAAAAAAAAAAAAAAGGTATGATACAAGAATGTCATTATTTTATTATTAAATTAACTTGAAAACAAATTGATTAGAAGGTAATTGACTTTGGAAATAATTTAATGGTGTTTATGAATATAGAGACAAATTTCTTGTGGGCGACTCAAAGGAAAATAAATTCTCTATAAAAATGAAAATAACTATATTTTTACAAACAATTAGTTTTATGAATATAATAATGAAAGTACCTTTTAGATGAATTGTGGTTAGACTTGATCTTATAAAAGGTGTACA
>ML799641.1:184354-214437 GCA_009831015.1 Picea engelmannii
AGCCTGCAAGGCATTTATTTCAGGGCTAGCGAGCCGCTTTTGGTTCTCCGGGCCAGTGGAGTCCAAATACGGTATTTTATTCTTGGTGGAAGTTAACGCCCCTTTTTCAAGGTGCCCTCCACCACCATCGTGGTCTCTTTTCTACACATCCCCTCTCAGCAGTCCTGCAATATAATTTCATAATGTTATTTACATTCATCGACCTTCTTCATAAGGTCCACTCACATCATTCATTCATAGTTTCATCATGCTTTATCATGGGGATTCCTCTATTAGGATTAATTACAAATTTGGGGGAAACAGGATGTTACAGAAGAGTATTCTCGGGTATAGGTTAAACCATTTTCGGGCCTGAGAAACTAAATTTATGAAAAAGGAACCCCCATGGAGTCTATACTTAAGCTCTTTTCAGACTCCCTAAAATTTAAAAGATTGTCAAGTGACCTTGTTCCTTCACACTCGTTAAAATGGTCCAGAAGAACATCCCCTACGGAGTCCATAGTTAAGTTCTTTTTAGACGCCTTAAAATTGAAAATATCCTCGAGTGACCTTGTTCTTTCACACTGGTTATCTGGTTTAGAAAAAAATCTACTGGCATGAGCTTACCCCTTTTTCTGGACTATAGATTAAGGAGGAAAAAGGTACACCTCGGGAGATTCGTCTTGTTGGGAGATTTCTCTTAAGTAAAGTTTATACTTTTTCGTGCTAAGGGGACTAAATCTAGAAAAAGGCTGTGAGTTCATAGTTAATCTCTTTTTAGACTCCTTAAATGTAGAGACCGTAAAATACAAAATTTGATACATGTTGACATATAATTCCTTTCATTTTTCATAAATAATTCAATCACCAACATATAAGAAAAATATTCAGCAGAGATTAAAATCTATCTACAACATGAAATAACTGAGCCATTCATAATAAAAAAAATACCTGCTTCTGATGCTAAATCCCGCTTCTTGGGTTGGTCCAATGCTGAAGTTGAAACTGTGTCAAACATTGCCCAAAACCGTGTTTCCTCCCTGCCATCTAGGAGCAGCCTGTCCGACTTCCTAGCTCCAGGATACCGTAAGGATATCCTGGCCCCTGTGCCCAAAACCCCTAGCAAACCAGTTCCCCCTGCTTCTGATTCACCAAGGTCCACCAAAATCAAACTCCACACCCAAAATACCCACAGAGAAATCTCCCACAGAAATATATCCTCCTCCCGCAAAAGAATGATCCTCCTTCCTATAAGACTCCTCTCGTCATATCCCCCCTTCACCAACTCTCTCCCCCTCATTAATTTCCTTATCCCTTTATTCATTATCTTATCCTCGTATTTAATGTCTTCTCCTTTTATTTAATGTTTCTTATCCTTTTATTTAATGTTTCTTATCCCCTCTGTATACGTAAGTCTTTAATAAATTAAATTATTAACCCCTTTAACTTATTACCCATGTCATTGAATGTGATATGTAATCAATTAATTAATTAATCAAAAGTTATAAACAATTAATTAATAAATAAATATTTAATTAATATTATTAATGCTAATCAATATTTAATTAAAACCATATTAGGAAAATTAATTATCAAATTAATTATAATTAATAATCCCTATACATCTATTTAAGCAGGGTTGTTACATACACCCACCCTTCAAGAAACTTCATTCTGAAGTTAAGGTATTTGATGGTACAAAGGAAAAGAAGCATGATTCACACATTCATAACAATTAACCGACATTATTAGTAAGTAAGTCAAGAAAACTCATACATACTAGTGTTCATGTACAAGAAATGCATCTGTAGCTAGTACATACAAGTCTCGTGCATGTACTAATAATCAATAACTACCACCCTTTAGTAATTTATGTATGCATCCAATCCAATCAACAAGACTAGTCTTTTATAAAAGACAACAACCAATCAATTTTTTGAGAAATCCTTTAATTACAATTATCCATTTCAACAATTTTATTTAGACAATTGTGGTTTAGTTACGAAATTATGAATATTCATATATACACATTTTCTGTTTAGAAGGGAAAACATTAAATTCCACCATAAGAAAAATCTCCATACTTTCTCAACTATTTCTACTCATCCTTCCTCCCTAACTTACTTCCATCTCCATTCATATCCTTCCTCTGCTAGACTATCTTGGAGAGTCAACTATATTGACCTAACTCCAAATAGAACCCGTAAGAGGAAGTGTCACTATCTCGACCAAGCTTCCCTAGCAGGCAACTGACAGTCATCATCACATGTCTTGGGGAGCGTGAACTAACACCGTCCTCCCATGACTCAAGTTTTGGAGGATATATGGTGGGAAATGCCTCCACCTCACCTAATAATAACTAGGGTCCACACCCTACAATGGAATATACAGTGGCATCGTTTTGCTGGGGGTTTTGTCATCGTTTATTCGGTTTTGGGAACTCTCATCACCTGAAATCCTGCACTGGTCCACATATCATAGCAATGCATCCAACCAATATAATTTCACATACAAATATTCATACCATAATGTTTCTCGGCTAGTGGTCATGATATCCACTTTCATCATCATTACGTTGGCTATTTCGTAGTCCACAACCTGTAGATTAGTCTGTAACACAAACTCATACATTTCTATGCATTATCCTCATGTAATTGCATACAATCTTCATTTCTATTTGGTATCCTTGTATCAACAACTTAACATCAAAGTTTTCCAGTTAGAAATAGATCTCATAGTATCCCATAATTCAATTTCGACACCCATTCATAAGATTATCATTTACCAAAATAGATTGCATCATATCCAACACCAGTCTAATAGCATTTAAAAATTCATTAAATTCACATTCTCACAATATGTCGCATCATATACATCATCATCAATAACATTTAAACATTCGTAAAATTTACATTCACATAGTAGATCGCATTACATACATCATCATCAATAACATTTAAACATTCGTAAAATTTACATTCACATAGTAGATCACATTACATACATCATCATCAATAACATTTAAATATTCACAAAATTTCATACATTTTAAAGTTTAAGTGTATCAATTAATAGTTTCACTGTGACTAGAAAAATAAAGTATATAGGCCTTAGGTAATCTTGGTTGTCTAAGTCAAAAGTGGTGTTACATACACCCAACCTTCGAGAAACATATTCTCGAGGTGGTCAAAAAAGTGAGGGATAGTCTCGTCGTAGTGTCTCGGTGTCTTCCCAAGTAGCAAATCCTGGACTATACTTGTCCCATTGGACCTTAACTTGGTCTACCAAACGGTTCCTGAGTTGTTGGACTCTACAGTCCAATATGCGTAACAGTTCTACTGTGAGAGTTCCCATGTTTGATACCTGCAATTCCTTCCAATTTAGTTTATGGGATTCATCATCAACATAATGATGTAAAATAGATACATGAAAAACATTATGAGTTTTATGCAAGTGGGGTGGAAGTACGAGACGATAGGCAACGGGTCCAATTTTCTCTTGGATTCTGAACGGTCCTATAAATCAAGGTCACAAATTTGTCCCCTTCCTGAACCGTATGGTACTCTTATTAGGCCTGATACGAATGAAAACCTGGTCTCCCACTTCATAACTTCGGTCGGTCCTGTGTGCATCCGCATAAATTTTCTGCCTATCCTGTGCTTCCTTTAGTCTCTACCTAATATAAACCACCTATTCCTCCATCTCTTGAATCAATTCTGGCCCAACTGTTACTCGATCTTCTAGTCTTTCCCAACTCAATGGTTTTCTGCATGGCCTTCCATACAGAGCTCCGTAGGGTGGAATTTCGATGGAGCTATGAAAACTGTTATTGTAGGCAAACTCTACCAAAGGTAGGTACTTCTCCCACTGGGTTTGATTATCCATGACATACATCCTAAGAATGTCTTCCATGAATTGATTTACTCTCTCAGTTTTGCCATCTGTTTCAGGATGATAAGTTGTGCTTAAGTTCAAGTGAGTCCCCAATGCTGACTGCAAACTTGTCCAAAACCTAGAAGTGAATCTAGGGTCCCTATCTGAAATGATCTTCTTAGGTATCCCATGAAAATAGATAACCTCATTTAAAAACACACGTGCCACATCAGTGACATCGTAAGTGTCTCTAACTGGAATAAAATGAGCACTCTTGGTTAACTTATCCACTATCACAAGAATGACATTGTGTCTATGAGATGTGAGTGGCAACCCCACAAAAAAATCCATAGAAATGACTTCCCATTTGGACATAGGAACATCATGTGGTTGTAGGAGGCCTACCGGGTGATGGTGGTCAACTTTCACTTGTTGACATTCTAGGCACTTGGCAACGAAATGGACTACATCGCGCTTCATGCCTACCCAGAAGAAGATCTTCCTCATGTCCAGATACATCTTCTTCACACCCGGATGTGCACAATAAAGTGCTCTATGGGCTTCCTTTAGTATGGTGCTTCAAATATCCCCATTTTCAGGGATGTACATCCTTCCTCGATATCTCAATAGTTTGTCTACTTCCAGAATATATCCTTCATACTTTGGATCAGACTGCCTCCCACTCTGGAGGTTTGGAGTAACCTTTAAATACCAACTGTCTCCTTGGATTTGTGTCAACACAAGTTCCCTCAAATTGACTTTTAAGGGTATTAAGGAGAAGATACGTGGTCTCCTACTCAAGGCATCTGCGACCACATTTTCCTTTCCCTTGATGTATGAAATACCAAAATCGTACTCACTCATAAACTCACTCCATCGTCTTTGCCTGGCATTCAGATCCCTTTCAGTGAAGAGATGTTTTAAACTTCGATGGTCCGTTTTGAGCTCAAAGTTTCACCCAACAAGATAGTGCCTCCAAATTTTCATAGCTAGCATTACAGCTGCCAACTCTAAATCATGAGTTGTGTATAGCTCTTCGTGTTTATTCAACTTCCTTGACACATAAGCTATCACTCCTCCATCCTGCATTAGCATGGCCCCCAACCCTTACTTCAAGGCATCTATGCAGACTATGAAGTCCTTTTCCATATCCGACACTCGTAGAATTGGCGCACTAGTTAGTAACCTCTTAAGCTCAATGAATGCACTATCACATTATTCAGTCCATTCATACCTGACACCCTTGTGCTGCAAAGTGGTGATGGGTTTGTCTATTTTGGAGAACTCTTCCACAAATCTCCAATAATAACCTACTAGCCCCATGAAGCTTCTCACCTCATGGGCATTTTTCGGCACTGGCCACTCCATAATGGCCTTTACCTTTTCTGGGTCCACAGAGATTCCTTCGCCAGAAATGATATGACCTAAATAGTGGATCTCTTTCTAGAAGAAGGAACACTTTGACAACTTCCCATACAATTTGTTCTCTCTAAGGCAGGACAACACCACTCGTAAGTGTTCCTCATGTTCTCTTTCGTTCTTGGAATAGATGAGGATGTCATCTAGGAAGACTTGTACAAAACGATCTAAGTACTTTCAGAATACGTCATTCATGAGGCTCATGAATACTGCTGGCACATTGGTCAATCCAAAAGGTACTACGACAAACTCGTAATGTCCAAACCGAGTTCCAAAGGCAGTTTTTGGGATGTCGCCTTCCTTAATCCTTAACTGATGATACCCTGATCGCAAATCAATCTTTGAGAATATCATTGATCCTTTCATCTGATCAAAGAGGTCATCTATTTGTGGCATCAGGTACCTATTTTTCACTATAGCACGATTCAAGTCCCTGTAATCTATACACAGTCGTAAGGATCCATCCTTCTTCTTTACAAAAATTACTGGTGCACCCCAAGGTGAGACACTGGGCCTTATTAGCCCTAAGTATAGTAACTCTTTCAACTGCATTTTCAATTCACAAAGTTCCAGCGCTATCATCCGATACAGAGTCTTGGAAATTGGTTCTGCACCAGGTTTTAGCTCAATAGTAAAATCAAGCTCCCTCTCATGAGGTGTTGACGGGCGAAACTGACCGTCCGTCAACTGGAGGGGTGGATCCTGTCTGGGGTTGTCTAAATAACCCAAGCCGTTTGGAATGATCCACTCCGACGGGTTTAGCGGGTCCGTTGGCCGATCTAAGTCCTAGGAAAGCGAAAGAAAAACTAAACTAAAGAAACTAATCTAAGTGAAAAACAACTACTGCAAACTATATACAATTCTAATATATATATACAGTTCACTAAGTAATATTACAAAACAATCATTCTACTTGTTTAAATGTTCAGCTATCAACAGAGTTAAATCTCAATTATATATGTATAGTATTTACAGGATACAAATTTTGATCGAAATTTGCAAAATTCATACGTAAACTGTATTATGACAGCGAAGATATTATTTTTGGACTTTTATAACTTTTCTGTGAAAGAAGTGAAATGAAAACTAACTAAGCTAAGAAATTAAGATAACAATCTGTACTATATATTTATCTAAACTATTGAGAATTCTTGAATTTATTTAACTATTAAATTGCAAATAACAAACAGACCTGAAGTAATGCTTCCGGTTTGTCCTGTTCACATCACTCGATTTAGTTGTTCGATGGGAGAAATCCGCACCAGATTTATCACAAGCTTCTTGTAAACAGGAAGCAACAATGCTCTTTGAATACGAATGATGGAACAAACAAGACATAAAACAACAACAATCTTATAGTTTACAGATCATCACATTTAGATAAATCCCAGTGCGAAGATTTGTACATAATCGTTCATTTAAAAAAGAAGAAAAACCTTCTATTCATTAAATTTAAACAGAGTAATTGTTGTGAGTAAAATGAGATACATCAAATATGGACAGAATTTAAATCATAACGCATCAACCTGTAACAAATCTTGTTTCTAACGTAGTCAATAATTTGATTACAAATTAAAATGCACAGAAAATTGAACAAAAGTAAGATAAATTGAAGCTAAAGCCGTACAACAAATCCACTTCTATTCGAGTCTGTATAATCATAATTCCATAGTATTTGTTCTCCCAACAGTGATGGGTTTTTTACAAAAAGTAATGTGTATATAAAGGCCACGGGGTGAAACATCCTTTGTGGAAAGTATCAAAACTGTTCACAAAAATATGGGAACAATCTCCCAGATTCCTATTTCTGCCTAAGACTAACAAACTAAACCAAAAGTATGTAACAAAAAGTATGTTCTAGTCTGCCACAGCAGATCCAATTCCCATTGAAATTCGTGTGTACCTATAAATGGATAAGAATAAACAAGTTTAGATAATGTTTTATTGGTAAAATTAACAAAAATCCAAATTTTATGACTAGCTACAGAATCTCACGATTCTGTAGCTGGTCATATTTGCAAACAAAATCGTTTTAAATCAATCCAAATGATAACAAAAATATATGTGGTGAATCAAAGAACTCTTAACTACTAATTCAAAGCAAAGCCAATCATTCACACCAAAACTAACCAAATCTTTTATGCCAATTCAAAGGAAATGAAATCGTATTGAATTAATCAAATGGTAACAAGGATGTATGTGATCTGTCAAACAACCTTTTATTACTAATTCAAAACAGACAAAATCGTTTTTGACAATTCAAAACTAACGATATCGTTTTTGAATTAATTCAAACAAAACAGAGCTATATTCTATTTATCAAACAAATCTTTCGTATTAATTCAATGCAAACAAAATCGACTAATGCTAATTTAAAACAAACAAAATCGTTTTTGAATCAAACAAAACAGAACTATATCAAACTAACTCAGAGCCAATTCAATCGTTTATACCAATTCAAGAACAACAAAATCGAATTAAACCGATTTAATCAAAACAGAGCTATAATTGATCTAGAAAACAAATCTTTTGTATTGATTCAATGCAAACACAATTCAAAATGAAATCATTCTTGGTACTTCAAAAATAACAGAATCATTTTTAAATCTATTCAAACAAAAAATAACTAATTCTGAGCAAACACAATCGGCTATGCTAATTCAAACCAAAAAAATGATATTGAAATAACATACCTGGGCTGTAGGAAAACGATTCGGTCAGGATAACTTTGAGTTAACAAAAGCAGTAGCTGCCTCAACATTTCTGAAGACGATAGAACCCGTGGTCTTTTGCCTCTTATCGTTGGCTTGCAGTCTATCATTTTCCTTAGACAACAAAGCCACTTGGTCCTCTAAGGACTTAATTTTGGATTGCAACAGAGGGACATCTATGTAGTATCGTTCTAGCCAAGAGTTGCATTGAATGCAATGTTGTTGATCGTGCCAAGTCACTACAGGTGAGGGTTCTCTCAAATTACTAGGGGTTCCACTGTCAAACTTAATTACGGGAAAGTTAGGGTCATCCTTGAGGCACGGTGGGAGGTTGGATGCGTAGTCATAGGGCTCAGCAAAACAGAGGCCGTGTGAATAAGGGTATTCCTCGGCCAAAAAGCGTTCAATCTCAGAGTCCTAATCCTCTCTCAAAACAATAGGCTTCTGGTCTGTGTTTTGTTTGGGCTTGTTCCGAGCACACCTGGATACCCAGCGTGCAACTTTCTTTTCTTTACTGTTGACATTTGTATTACCTCTGCCCTTCTTCCTTACAGGCTTCTTAACAGTCTTAGCATTGTCTTTCGAACATAGGTCGGGCATGGTGTTGGGTAGGTCAATTGTGGGGCAGGTCGAGGGTTTGACAGTGGGTAGGAGGGTAGGAGGTGGAACGACTGGCCCAAAGAGGGTTTCAGTGACCACAGTCTTGTCTACTTGAACACACTCAGGAGTGGCAAAGCCATTCCTGAACAGGAAAGCTTGCCAACAATCACCACTCAACCTCAAATGATGAACAATAATGATCTTAATCAAACAATGATGGAAGAGGCTGGAATCAGCCTTTTCCCTCTTAAATCGTTTGGACATTTTATGCGGACTGCGTAGGAGGTACTGAGGCATATTCAAAAGGAAATCAATGAAATTCATAAGAAACCAGAGATGGTAAAGAAACAGTAAACCATAATGACCTTCGCAAGTGACGAATTTCTTAACAATGGCCAATAAATCATGCCACCTAGCCTTGAGGGCAGTGACTGGCATACCTCTGTCACAACTGACAATTTTCCTCGATGTGAATAGGAGTGGCCATGACACTTCATCCACTTTCGAATTATTAAACCACTGCTTCCCTTTAGCTGGCAAACCCATGGATGAACTGAGGAATTATTCCTTTAGCTCGAGTTGGATGTCCCCAACCTTGGCCCTGCATCCGTCGAATGTGAGGGCAAACTGTTGGGCGACCGCGAGGTTGAAACCCTCAAATTTTTGGATGAAAACCAACCAGCCATTATTCTCCAGGTCCTCACGAGCATTGTCAAATAGCAGCAGCGTTTGGACGCCATTAGGTTCTATGTGCACTATAGGTGCCATAGGAGAGAACACACAGTCGGTAGGGTAAACGGTGAGGGGGGCTGGACAGGGTGGGCACGAGACCAGTTCTCATAGGTTTCCCCAAAACAAATAGAGGTAGCCCGAGATACAAGGCATAAATTAATGCCTATACGTGTGCGAGGTGGTGGAACGACTTGATACCATGCAAAACACTCATATCGATATGTACAATCGACGGTAATTCAAATCATTCACTTCACAATCAAAATATCAAATAACTATTTGCAAACCATTATGTTCATAATCAACAATTGGTCAACAATAGTATGATTTAAAACAAAGCAACATTTCAGATATAGCACCAAATCTTTGATCATAAAGTTTATGCGTTATATGAAACCATTGTACCAAATCATTGCATCATGAATTTATAAATTGAAACCATGTCAACCAAAAATGCAAAGTGAATAAAAGTTTGGTGTTTTGACTCATTTGTGACCACTATTGAGTTAGAAGTGAAACGACCACATGAACAAGAGTATTCATACCAATCCAAGGATGATTTTAATGCCATCGACACGACTTGCGACTCGATTTTTTCATGCTTGCAGTCGTGAAAATGAAAACAAAAGACAGGTGTATAGATGTGAAAGATAATAGTGTCATTTTGTTTTAAAGAATTGCGACGAATATTGAGAGTTCAAAACCTTTGTGTGGGCAGCTTGTAAGGAAAAGATAAAAATGCAAAATGGATGCCAACAATGGCAACACACTAGTAGAATCAGTTATCTCTGTCGAAAGAACAAATCCAGATTATGATAACGAGAATAATTCTAACTCAAAAACAACCAGAAAATTGTTTAAACATCACCATTAATCCAATATTCCAGCTACGCTTAAAAGATGAAAACTGATAACAGTCTTAAGACAAGCGAGTCATGATATTAAAGATAAAATCTCCAATACTGTTGACAGATCCACTGCTGCCAGCAGGTGTTCATAGCCTCAACAGGGTTTCCATTTAACCCAGTTTGATATCTGTATCCTTCCAAGAAGTTCCAGATCAGAATAAAGGACATTTTAAGGTCAAGAGATTCCATATTTGCAAATTTTCATATACCCAACATTGCTTCGCTGCCAGCGGGCCTGTTCAGTACCTCGACGAAGTTGTATTGGCATCATGCATGCATTTACCCACTGCCAGCAGACCTGTTCAATATCATGGCGGGTTTACAAGCACTTCCCACAACTCTTTTATGATTTGTTTAGTTTTTTAAAGATATATAATTGAGCAGGGTGACGCTGAAAATTATAATATTTTGGACATATTTTTACAGACCTTGATTTTTTTTTTTTTAAACTGTCCTTCATTAATATCCAGGGATGGTTTGTTTACGAAACCCACCTTCGAAGGCAGGGAGACATCTTCTGAGTTATTCCCTTAAGGAACAGGGACAGCGTAAGAAGATAATGGATGATCGTGACAAGCTTTACTTACAGACTGAAATCAATAAACTTCTTTCAAACAATAGTCTTTCCTCAACTTGGCTGTAAATTTCAGAAGCATCTCACAACAGATGTTTAGACATATTTTCGTCAGTCATTTCAGAGAGAGAATTTTCTATTTTCTTTGTCTGAACAGTTCAAAATGAAGGTATGTGTATTTCCAAAAGAAAAAACTGATAAGCGTAAGGGAAAAAAAAAATCAAAACCAAAACAGTAAAAGAAAAACAAACAAAAGAAAAATATTTACACAATATACAAAGGGTTGTCATCAAGGAAAATATATTTTCAAAGCTTGGCCATTCACTGGATAGGTGTCTAGATGTCCCTCTAGACTCTGTAATCAGAAAGAGCTAGGACCCAATTTCTTAGCAATTAAAAACGGTCCTATCCATAAGTTATGAAACTTCATATGCTCTCCCTTTCCCTCATGTGTCTTGTCCCATTTCAAGACAAGGTCACCTACTTCGAAGTTCCTATCAGAGGTAGAGTTGGAATCAAACCATATTTTAACGACTAGTTGATGCTGATCTAACTTACGTTTAGCTTGAGCTCTTACCTCTTCTGGTTTTATTAAAGCGTTAATTCGATTCTCCAAAGGAGGGCAGTCTTCTTCTTGTATTTTATGTGATAGCTATAGTGAGGGAAGAAGAATATGTGGTGGCAGAATTGCTTCTCTACCATAGATGAGAAAGAAGGGAGATTTACCTACACCAGTTTTCAATGTTACTCTATCAGCCCAGATTGCGTTTAACAGTGCATTGTGCCAATTTTTGTGATTTTCAAAAACCGTTCTCTTGATGATTTTAATCAGATTCTTATTTTTTGATTCTGCCAATCCATTTCCCTGGGGGTAATAGCTGGAAGAATACTTCAATTTAATTCCTTTTTCTAGAGCAAACTCGCTCATTTCAAGAGATGAAAAATAAGAAGCGTTATCGAATACTAAACAATCAGGGATACTAAAACGAGTAATAATGTTTGAATTAAAAAAGGCAATTACCTGACTGGTATTCACAGTTCTTAATGTGGCATCTTCAGACCACCTGGTGAAATAATCTTTGGTTGTTATGATAAACTTATGCTACTGTGAGGATGGTGGATTGATTGGACCTATAATATCAAGACCCCATTGCTGAAAAGGGGAGTCTACTAAGACAGACTGCAAAGGGAAGGTTGGTTTCTGTATCCGCCTGGATGCTTTTTGGAAAATAATACACTTGCGACACAAGGCGTGAGCATCTCTAAAGAGTGTGGGATAGTAATAACTAGCTCTTGAAACTTTATGGGCAGTGATGTCCCCACCAAAATGCCCACCAGCTTCTCCTGCGTGCAATTCTAGTAAGACCTTTTCTGCTTCATCTTTCTCAAGACAACGCATTAGTACTCCATCAAAATTTTGATGAAACATAATACCATTAATCAACTGGAAGGAGGCATATTTTAATCTTAACGCTCTTCTTTTAGTGGGATCTAGGTGACGGGGGGTTGACCCATGTTCAAGATAGAATTTAATATCGTCATACCATGGACTGACAAAGTTTTGTGCACAATAGATTGAATTTTGATTGTGCTATCCTGGGTTTGATGTATCGTTTTCTTCTTGCTGTCCTGCTGCCAAGTCAGTGACTAACTTGCATAGCCCTTGGCCTCTCACTATTTGAGCTGGGGTGATTTCTATGTCATACGGAGGTAACCCAGTTCGCCCTCTTTTTACCTAGTTCTTTCTGCACTAACAAATTTCTGACGGTTGGGTAAGGGACAATGATTTTCATCCTACATTTCAAAAGATAAGATCGGAAGTGTTTGACTTCTTTAAAAACAACGTAGGCTTGCTGATCTACTGCTGGGTAATTAATTTCCGCGCCTCTGAAATCAGATCTCATAAAGACAATTGGGACTTCATTGTTTTCAACGTTCTTTTGAGTTAGGACAGTAGTGTAGGAGCAGTTAGAAGAAAATGTGTAGAGCGTGAAGTCTTGCGAAAAGTCGGGGCTCATGAGAGAAGGAGTGCCTATTATGGCCTTTTTTATTGAATTAAAAGCTTGGTTTTCTAAGGGTCCCCAATGATATTGCGTGTCTTTCTTAATCAGATTCTGTAAAGGACTCACCATTTCGGAAAAACTGGGGACGAATCTCCTGACAAAGTTTATCTGGCCTAAGAAAGACTGCATAGAATTTTTGGATGAAGGCGGGGGAAGTTTCGAGATGATTTGGGTCCTTTTAGGGTTGATAATCATACCTTTGCTTGAAACAATAAATCCTAAGAGTTTACCTTGTTCTACTATGAAGATAGATTTTTTAGGATTCAAGGAAATGTCGTATTTACGACATCGTTGTAGAACGACTCTCAAATGAGCTATATGATCAGTTTTGTTTTTGGAAAATACAGTAACATCATATAAGTAAACTACAAAGGATTGATTGATTAATCCTCGGAAAGCAATGCCCATCGCTCTTTGGAAAGTGGCACTGGAATTAATCAGTCCAAAGGGAATTTTCCTATAAGCGTAGGTGCCCCATGGAGTGCGGAAGGTAGTTTTAAGTTGGTCTGGAGGAGACATCAGGACTTGGTTGTACCCTGAAAAACCGTCCAATAAGGATAGTCTCTCAGAACCAAATACCTGTTGAAGGATCTATTCCATGGGTGGGACAGGGTAGTTTTCTTTATCAAACGCTCTATTAAGGTTTCAGAAATCGACGCATAGTCGGATTTTCCCACTTTTCTTCCGGACAGGGACAAGGTTAGAAACCCATTGTGTGTGCCTAACTGGGAAAATTATCTTAGCATTTAGGAGTTTATTTAATTCTTTTTTGATGGTCGGTTCGAGCTTAGGGTGCATTTTTCATAGGAATGACGTGTTGTATGATGTTAGGGTCAAAAGTTTTAAGGTCATCATACGTCCATGCAAAAACATCTTTGAATTCCTTAAACAATTTAATGAATGTGGATTTCTCTTGTTCAGAACACCCCACCCCTAAATTAATGACCTGTTGATTTTCATTAGTTCCCAAGTTTACTTTTTCATATGATAACGAGGAACTATTGGTTTTACAGTTGACTGATTTTTTGAATTTATCTTGAAGATCATAAAATTTTTCTATTCTAACTACAGATTTAGGGATCGAATTTACCATGTCCGACGAAGATTCAGGAGATCTCGGATCTGGTATTACCGTGAAATCGTGCAAATTGTCGTCATGAGTGCATTCGTCGATCACCGCGCCTTGGAACGTTTCTTCCATATGCAGGAAAGTAATAATTTGTTGATCGTCGTCGAAGACTCTCCAATTTGTGATGTTGTCGGGAATGGATGGCCTGAACAACAGTTCGACGGAGATTGCATTTGGGGACAAGCCTTCTGCAGGAAAGAGTTTCGAAACTACGGTAGCTAATAGATCATCTTCAGAATTATTCAATCTAGGAATAGAATTTATATTGAAAGCAGAAAACTTATTCATTAAATTCCATACCTTATATTGGTAGCTTTTAAGATGCGGAGAAAGGCAGTGGATAGAATCGCTTACCTGTCTAACCACGATTTCTGAATCGCCAAAGACAGTCAAATTTTGAATGTTCATGTCTAATGCTTTTCTGAGACCCTGTAATAAAGCCTCATATTCTGCTGTGTTATTAGTACATTCAAATTCTAGCCTACATGCAATCAGGGTTTTGTTACCTGCGGGATCGATAATAACGCAGCTTGCACCAGCTCCTTCTTTGGACTTTGACCCGTCAAAGTAAAGAGACCATATTTGATTTTCATCGGGTGCATGAGACCATTGTGTAGAAACTGTTGGTTTCACATACGCTACAATCTCAGACTGTTGTTCTGGGTTGGTGATAGTTGAAGTCTCGGCCATGAAATTGCCGAAAAAGGTATCCATCCCTTGTATTTCAGGTGAATCGGCAGAAGGCATAAATGGCTCATTAGGATCACTTAAATCTGTGACTGTGAGCTTTAGGTAGTGTTCACGATTTACCTTGATCTTGTTGGGCTTACCGTTCTCGAGCAACCATAGGTGAGACCAATCTGTTGCGAAATAGCCGTGTAGCTTCTCTGACCAGTCTCTGCTTAGAAACAAACCATAAACTTCTGGAATATCCACCACAATAATATCAATCACTTGATGAACTTTGGGGTTAGACGATAATCTTATAAGCACATTTCTTAATTCGCCTATAACTTTAACACTAGTTCGATCAAGTTGGATGATTTTTAAGGTGGATGGTTCAACTTCAGCATTAATATTCTAACATACAGACCATGGAATTACATTGGATGAAGCTCCTGAATCTGCCATACAATTGTGCACATTTCTATTAAATATTTTGAAAGTTATCAAAAATGGAGGTACATTTCTGCGAGTACTGATGGTGGAATCTTGTGGCTTTTTACTCGCAACCTCTAAAGCTAATTTATCTACATTTGTTACATTATTTACAGGAAGGCTTCCCTTCTTGTGAGGATCAAAATTATTCTTAACGGAGGTCTTCTGAGGAACTTTGTTCTGAACAACCTTGTTACTACTTGAATTACCGTTCTTGCTATTCTCTGCGATATTCTGTAACATTTTTTGTAGCAGAAACGGAAATTTTAGTAATTCATAAACAGAAATGATAGCCCTTAACTTTTTTAGATCTTCAACTAAATCATAATATAAGTTGGGGTTTACATGACTCTCTTTAGTCTCAGCTGGTTTATATTGTTTTGGGGGAAAAGTCGTAGTGTATTCTGAAGAAGGTTTTTTTGTCGTCTTACTCCTAGTATTGTAGGGATGAACTGTCTCGAAATTAGCTTGAAAAATGCTATCCGAGAAGTGTCCAAAAATGTTCATAGAAGATTCTTCTTCTTCAACTGTCTCTTGTTCAACTACTTCCTGAGGGATATCAGGGGGCATCAAGTTATCCTGGGCTTCTAGAATTGTTTGAAGGGCGAATTGCAGACTTTCTAAATTGATGCCCTCGGTATTCGGGTTAGGTCGGTTGGTGGGAAAAGGCTTCCTAAATGGGGGTTTGTAAGGCCCTTTGCTTGAAGAAGCTTCTTCGGCTGTCCTTTTCAAATCTATAACTTGATTTGACAGTTTTTGAACGACTTTTGTTAAGTTTTCTAAATCCGAGCTTTCAGGTTGTGTTTTACTTTGAGAAGGTCTAGGGAGGATTTCGATTTTCTTTTTGGAAGATGAACTAGTCTCTGTTTCGTTGCTAGTAGTGTCTTTTAAACTAAGGATGTCTTTTTCAATTTGACTGGCCTCTTCAAAGGCCTCTAACAACGTGGATTTCTTAGATCGTTTTACCCTAATGGCTATACTTTGATGCAAGGCTTTAGTGTAGTATGCTATGATAAGATTCTCGGCAGGCGTCGAATCGGTAGGGATTCGGTTCTTAAGTGTTAATAATATTTGGTTAAAGTCTTTGATTTTCTCTTTAGGGTTCATTCTTAAACTAGAAAGCTCCATGACTAGGACTTCTGGGGACTTATCGTCTCCAAAATTCTCAAGAAAGAAAGATTCAAACTTTTCCCAAGACACGATGGTATGGGGCTGCTAGGCAAAGTACCAGGTAGAGGCATTGCCCTCGAAAGTATAGGGGAAAAACCTACAGAGTACGTCTTGGTGCTTGACATTACAGAGTCTAATGGCTAAAATAAACTTTTTAATGTGATCTTCGGCAATCTGTTTAGAGTCAGGGTCAAACTTGGGAAGCCACTTCTCTGGATGTTTGGGTAAGGGATGTTGTGGCCCAGGTACAGCTACTACATCCTGCTTGAGCCAGGGTCTGGAAAGATTGTTCTGGTTGGCCATTGGTGTAGGCAGTGTGGAAGGCTGAGAAGAGGAACTGCCTTCATCAGAAGAGTCTTCTCCAGAAGAAGAAGGAGATGATGGAGGTGGTGAGGGTGGTATTCCAGATCCTCCTGTAGCAGGAGTGAGGATTGGACCTATAGGGTTTAAAGTGAGGTTAGTTCCTCCGAGTTGTTCTCTGATATCATAGAATTCTAATGGTTGGTCCAAATTTCGATTTGGTTGCCTTAAACGGGCGAAGGCACTATGTGTTCTTAAGAGAGATTGGCGGACAATTTCTTGTACTTCACCACCTGTAGGATTTGGGGTTACTGGTTCAACTGTGATCTATAGATCATCGTTTGATGTGGTTGTTGTTTGAGGGACAATGTTGTCGTTTGAATGACTTCTTGTCACTATAGTTGAGTGGTTGGGTGGTGGATGAGTCTTACGAACGCCTCGTGCCATTAATAATTTTCAATCCCTCCTTCTAGCACCATTTGTTGACGAGCGAAACTGACCGTCCGTCAACTGGAGGGGTGGATCCGGTCCGGGGTTGTCTAAATAACCCAAGCCGTTTGGAATGATCCACTCTGACGGGTTTAGAAACTCCGCTGGCCGATCTAAGTCCTAGGAAAGAGAAAGAAAAACTAAACTAAAGAAACTAATCTAAGTGAAAAACAACTACTGCAAACTATATACAATTCTAAAATATATATACAAATCACTAACTAATATTACAAAACAATCATTCTACTTGTTTAAATGTTCAGCTATCAACAGAGTTAAATCTCAATTATATATGTACAATATTTACAGGATACAAATTTTGATCGAAATTTGCAAAAATCATATGTAAACTGTCTTATGATAGCGAAGCTATTATTTTTGGACTTTTATAACTTTTCTGTCAAAGAAGTGAAATGAAAACTAACTAAGCTAAGCAATTAAGATAACAATATGTACTATATATTTATCTAAACTATTGAGAATTCTCGAATTTATTTAACTATTGAATTGCAAATAACAAACTGACCTGAAGTAATGCTTCTGGTTTGTCCTATTCATAGCACTCGATTTAGTTGTTCGATGGGAGAAATCTGCAACAGATTTTTCACAAGCTTCTTGTAAAGAGGAAGAAACAATGCTCTTTGAATACGAACGACAGAACAAACAAGACATAAAACAACAACAATCTTATAGTTTACAGATCATCACATTTAGATAAATCCCAGTGTGAAGATTTGTACATAATCGTTCATTTGACAAAGAAGATAAACCTTTTATTCATTAAATTTAAACAGAGTAATTGTTGTGAGTAAAATGAGATACATCAAATATGGATAGAATTTAAATCATAACGCATCAACCTGTAACAAATCTTGATATCTAAAGTAGTCAATAATTTGATTACAAATTAAAATGCACAGAAACTTGAACAAAAGTAAGATAAATTGAAGCTAAAGCCGTACAACAAATCCACTTCTATTCGAGTTTGTATAATCATAAGTCCATAGTCTTTGTTCTCCCAACAGTGATAGGTTTTTTACAAAAAATAATGTGTATATAAAGGCCACAGCGTGAAACATCCCCTGTGGAAAGTATCAAAATTGTTCACAAAAATATGGGAACAATCTCCCAGATTCCTATTTCTGCCTAAGACTAACAAACTAAACCAAAAATATGTAACAAAAAGTATGTTCTAAACTTCCACAGCAGATCCAATTCCCATTGAAAGTCGTGTGTACCTGTAGATGGATAAGAATAAACAAGTTTAGATAATGTTTTATTGGTAAAATTAACAAAAATCCAAATTTTATGACTAGCTACAGAATCTCACGATTCTGTAGCTGGTCATATTTTCAAACAAAATCATTTTAGATCAATCCAAATGATAACAAGAATATATGTGGTGAATCAAACAACTCTTAACTACTAATTCAAAGCAAAGCCAATCATTCACACCAAAACTGACCAAATCTTTTATGCCAATTCAAAGCAAATGAAATCGTATTGAATTAATCGAATGGTAACAGGGATGTATGCGATATGTCAAACAACTTTTTATTACTAATTCAAAACAGATAGAATCATTTTTTACAATTCAAAACTAATGAGATCGTTTTTGAATTAATTCAAACAAAAGAGAGCTATATGCTATTTATCAAACAAATATTTCGTATTAATTCAATGCAAACACAATCGACTAATGCTAATTTAAAACAAACAAAATTGTTTTTGAATCAAACAAAAAAGAACTATATCAAACTAACTCAGAGCCAATTCAATCGTTTATACCAATTCAAGAACAACAAAATTGAATTAAACCGATTTAATCAAAAGAGAGATATAATCGATCTAGCAAACAAATCTTTTGTACTGATTCAATGCAAACACAATTCAAAACGAAATCATTCTTGGTAATTCGAAAATAACAGAATCGTTTTTAAATCTATTTAAACAAAAAAGAACTAATTCTGAGCAAACACAATCAGCTATGCTAATTCAAACCAAAAAATTGATATTGAAATAACATACCTGGGCTGTAGGAAAATGATTCGGTCAGGATAAATTTGAGTTAACAAAAGAAGTAGCTGCCTCAACATTTCTGAAGACGATAGAACCCGTGGTCTTTTGCCTCTTATCGTTGGCTTGCAGTCTATCATTTTCCTTAGACAACACAACCACCGGGTCCTCTCAGGAATTAATTTTGGATTGCAACAGAGGGACATCTATATAGTATCGTTCCAGCCAAGAGTTGCATTGAATGCAATGTTGTTGATTGGGCCGAGTCAGTACAAGTGAGGGTTCTCTCAAATTACCAGGGTTTCCACTGTCAAACTTAATTCTGGGAAAGTTAGGGTCATCCTTGAGGCACGATGGGAGGTTGGACACATAGTCATAGGGCTCAGTAGAACAGAGACCGTGTGAATAAGGGTATTCCTTGGCCAAAAAGCGTTCAATCTCAGAGTCCAAATCCTCGCTCAAAACAATAGGATTTTGGTCTATGTTTTGTTTGGGCTTGTTCCGAGCACACCTGGATACCCAACGTGCAACTTTCTTTTCTTTACTGTTGACATTTGTATTACCTCTGCCCTTATTCCTTACATGCTTCTTAACAGTCTTAGCATTGTCTTTCGAACATAGGTCGAGCATGGTGTCGGGTAGGTAAATTGTGGGGCAGGTCAAGGGTTTGACAGCGGGTAGGAGGGTAGGAGGTGGCACGGCTGGCCCAACGAGGGTTTCAGTGACCATGGTCTTGTCTACTTGAACACACTCGGGAGTGGCAAAGCCATTCCTGAACAGGAAAGATTGCCAACAGTCACCACTCAGCCTCAAATGATGAACAATAATGATCTTAATCAAACAATGATGGAAGAGGCTGGAATCATCCTTTTCCCTCTTAAATCGTTTGGACATTTTATACAGACTCTGTAGGAGGTAGTGAGGCATATTCAAAGGGAAATCAATGAAATTCATAAGCAATCAGAGATGGTAAAGAAACATTAAACCATAACGACCTTCGCAAATCATGAATTTCTTAACAATGGCAAATAAATCATGCCACCTAGCCTTGAGGCAGTGACTGGCATACCTCTGTCACAACTGACAATTTTCCTCGATGTGAATAGGAGCGGCCACGACACTTCATCCACTTTCAAATTCTTAAACCACCTCTGCCCTTTAGCTGGAAAACCCATGGCTGAACTGAGGAATTATTCATTTAGCTCAAGTTGGATGTCCCCAACCTTAGCCCTGCATCCGTCGAATGTGAGGGAAAACTACTGGGCAACCGCGAGGTTGAAACCCTCAAATTTTTGGATGAAAACTAACCAGCCATTATTCTCCAGGTCCTCATGATCATTTTCAAATAGCAACAGAGTTTGGACGCCATTAGGTTCTATGTGCACTACAGGTGCCATAGGAGAGAACACACAGTCGACAGGGTAAACGGTGAGGGGGGATGGACAGGGTGGGCACAGGACCAATTCTCACAGGTTTCCCCAAAACAAATAGAGCTAGCCCTAGATACAAGGCAAACATTAATTCCTATACGTGCGTGAGGTGGTGGAATGACTTGATACCATGCAAAACACTCATATCGATATGTACAATCGACGGTAATTCAAATCATTCACATCACAATCAAAATATCAAATAACTATTTGCAAACCATTATGTTCATAATCAACAATTGGTCAACAATAGTATGATTTAAAACAAAACAACATTTCGGATATAGCACCAAAGCTTTGATCATAAAGTTTATGCGTTATATAAAACCATTGTACCAAATCATTGCATCATGAATTTATAAATTGAAACCATGTTAACCAAAAATGCAAAGTGAATAAAAGTTTGGTGTTTTGACTCATGTGTGACCACTATTGAGTTAGAAGTGAAACGACCACATGAACAAGAGTATTCATACCAATATAAGGATGATTTTAATGCCATCGACATGACTTGCGACTCGAAGTTTTCACGCTTGCATTCATGAAAATGAAAACAAAAGACAGGTGTATAGATGCACAAGATAATAGTGTCGTTTTGTTTTAAATAATTGAGACGAATATTGAGAGTTCAAAAACTTTGTGTGGGCAGCTTGTAAGGAAAAGATAAAAATGAAAAATGGCTTCCAACAGGAGGTAACCCTGGTAACTCGTTCGGAAAAACATCCTTAAATTCCGTCAATACCGGGTACTGATCTAATGAGGGTCCCTTCCTTTCATTCAATGCTTCCACTACATAAATTCGACACCCTTGCCTCAAGCATCACCTAACCTCATAGTTGATATAAAGCGTAACGACACTTTTCTCCATACACCCTGGATCTCTACTGGTCTTCCCTCATCATCGACACAAAGCACCCTCTTTGCGAAACAATCTACCAAGGCTCGGTGAGCTGCTAACCAATCCATTCCAATGATTAGGTCACACGCCCCGAGAATAGTGACGTATACCTTCAACCTGGTAGTACACACTCCCAGGTCTATTATACAATTATCAACACTAGGTCCTACCGCTTGTTTTTCCCCCGAAGCCATCTCGACTTGTTTAAATTCATCGTGCTTGTAGGCTGCCAACGCACTCTTTTCTAATGCAGATGGTGAAATGAAACTATCTGTCGCACTAGAATCAAATAAAATCTTAACATTGATATGATTTAGCATACCTAATGACTCCACCACCGTGGATTGATGTTCAACCTGGCGATTATTAACCGTTGCGTAAATATGGTGGTTGCTACTTGCTCTTCCCATCGGGGCCTTTCCTTCCCTATACATGAATCTTGATTGCAAATCTAGGCAGTCACGTTGGTAATGGGGTCCTCCACATCCCCAATAGGTAACATGGGATTGAACCTGCGCACTGTTATGTGACTGTCTCTGAAATGAGTTCCTCCCCCTGGAACCCCTACCCCTACTAGTTGTTCCTTGAGATGGTTGTGGACCTGTCTGCGTTTTTGGCGATGAACGAGATGCTGCACTCGCTGCCATTGAAATCCCTACGATTACTGTCCTTGGCGTGACTCTGTTACCATATGGAGGTAGCATTGAGCTCCCTCCCATTTATCTCGTTCTAATTCCTTAACTTTTCACTAAAACAATCTAATTAATCACTTTAATTAGTCGTATCCACTTTCCTTGACGCCATCCCTGAGCTAGACACATCTAGCATCTACCAAACTCCTTTACATTGTCAGTGTGAGGAAAGTAAATCAGAGAAAGTTGTTCCTCCTTCCTTAAGCATGAATTTTAATTTTAATTATAATTAATCATAATTTTAATTATAAATAATTTAAAACATGATCAATTAATCATAAAACATAATTAATTAATCATACAATTAATTAATTATAAAACTTAAACTCTAAATTAACTACATGTAATTTAAATTATATTATATTTATTAAAAATTAAAATTGAACATTAACTTAAATTATATTTAAAATTTAACATTAAATCAAAATTTAATAGTTTAAATTTAATATTAGTTTAAAATTAAAAACATTTAAAATTTAACATTAAATTTAAATTAAAAACTTAACCATTTAACCAAATAAATAAATAAAGAAAAACCTAGCATGCATGTCCCAAAACTCTAACGCACGGGCACCACGAAGAGATAATAAATAAATAAAAGATAATAAATAAATAAATTAAACTAAAATAAATATTACATAAAATTAGACATTAAATAAATAAAAATTTAAATGTTAAACGGGCATCGTGGGTGCATGAGGCCCGCGTGCCTCTCCCGCTAGGCTCTCATCCCTAAAATCCTATGTGTATTCTCTAACAAACCCTAAACGCACAATCTCAATAGCCCTAACCCTCATCGACCTGCCGCTTGTTTCGTTACGAACACGTCCTGGGCCTCTCTGCTCTGCAACTGCAGGTTCGATTCCTATAAGACCATTTTTTATTTTTTTTTGGTTTTCTGCCATTTCAGAGGTTCATGTCATGAGATCGAGCCCCTCAGAGGACAGCGTGAGAGTGAATCATGCAAGAGCAATGCGACCATGGCTCTAGAGCTTACTCAGGCTGCGTCTGCAGCGGATTCAAACCTCAGCTCGAGCAACAACATTGACACCACCAGCCACACTCTTCATCCATGTTATTTGATGCTCACTTCATCCCCATTATTGTAGGGCTTGGATATTTGGACATGCTCCTTGTGGGATTCTCCGTGGTGCCTTAGCGCTTGGTCTTCGGTGCTAGGATTTGGTTCTTGACTGGTGTATTGAACGCATGGCTACCCTGCGTTGTGTTGGTGTACGTGCTTGGATTCACAGTTCAAATAATTGGAGGTAAGGCCTTCTGGCCCAACATTGTTATTTATTTGATTTTTTTTTTTTTTTATTCTGTAGAGACCGGCCTGGCTGTTTATATAACGTTTGGCAAAGTCTCACGGAAATTTGATCAGTGACAGGGGCAAATTTTTGTTTTATAAATCGAAAGGGAATAAATATGTGCCATTTTCTGCTGGAAACGCTATGGGGATCATTTCGATTGCACTAAATCATATATTGAACGGTCATTTGGTTGTTTTTTATAGTTTTACTGCTACTGTTATTATTTGTTTGTTATTATTTAAGGTCAGGCAAGTAGTTGGGTGTTCGATAAGAGTTTTTCAGTGGGTATCAAGCAGAAGCCAAGGAAAGAGAAGAAAACCAAGAAGAGAGGGCTAGATACAATACGGTGGCTAATGAATTCGAGAATATGGTTCCAAGATGCTCGTTAGAGGAAATAATGAACCTTAATCTTGTCAAGGACAAGGATTCCACTGGGTGCATTGAGCTAAAGTGGTATTGGAGCAATGGAGCCGAACACTATAAGATCAAGAATTCGTGCAAGATGAATAGTAGTATTAGTGATGGCTAGAAGGAGATTTAGTACACTTTGTATTTTATGTTTAATAGGTAGTTTCCTGTCAATCACTTGAAATATAGTAAGAAGTTTAAAAGTTATGATTAGTGAATAACAAGAGTGCTCAATGTTTAATAGGTGAATGAAGAAAGTTAGAAGCCCAACTTATGTATTCTTTGTTTTCCATATTGAATGCATAGGAAGGAAAAATCCTTTGTTATGGATGACTACTATAGTTTATAAGGTCAATATCTTTGCTACGCACATCCTGAATTGGCTCACATAAATAATCTCCTTGTTCCCTTGGAGCTTTTATCCAAAAAGAAAAGACCTCCCCAGGCAAAGGTGACATGTGTCTCCTAAAACATCCATCTAATATTATGTCAATATATGTGATGTGTTGAAGCTCTGATGCTTCTTAAGTTATACAAGTGCGAATGGTGTGACTATGCATTGTCCATGAACTTTTGTTATCAATGTTTCTCATAGAGAGTCCTTCTAAACTCAGCAGAGACAGTACATGACTAGGCCACTAGGGATGAAGTTTTACCAGATTCTTTAGAATGATTGTGAGGGAGGGATTAAGGAAAAATATTTCTAAAGAAACAGATTTCTAGTAGAACATCCATTCATAGATTGATACGTTGATTTTACTATCAATAATCTAGAATATATGGTATTGTCACCCGTGTAGAAGATCTTGGAGAAATTGTTGTATAGGGTTCTAGTTGTAATACACTAGATTATAATTATTCAACTTTGATGATTGATTCAAGTTGGGTCACTCTATATCCTTCAAATTGAACTCGAGTACAAACTCCTCAAGCCTTCTTTGAAAATTCCCTACTCTGGAATTGATCTGAGTAAACAAGATTTTCATGTATTTGACATTGTATGTTGAAAAATCTTTAGAAGAACCATGTAATGGATTCTAGAAATGACAACAAAAGGGAGGCTTTGTATGAAGTTCAAATCTCAAGGGGGATTTAAGGGAGACTGAATGCTATCTGGATCACTTTCCAAAATTATATGTTTTGTCTATCGGTATTATACAAGCTATCTAATAGGCCTTTTATGTTTAGGCAACTATTTGCTATATCTACATTTAATTAAGGACCAATTTTGGTGGTTGCAGAGTTATTCAGAGCAACGAGGCCACTATTTTGTTTTGAAGGCATTGCTATGGTCGGGCTTTGATACACGTCCATTCCTTTTCTTAAATTTATATCTCTCTGCAGGTTGTGGTGAATAAGCTCAGTTGGTGATCTCTATATATATAGAAAGGATCATCATCACAAGTGAGGTGCTTCCTTTGTATCCATCCAAACAGAAAGGGTTAGATCCACGCGATATCTCATTTTATATATGGTGGTGCTCGCTCAGGAAAAAGATAAGCAAGCCATAGCTAGACAAGCGGAGCAGATCACTGATTGGAAGAAAGGAAACTTACAGGCCAAGGATGGATAACACCTGCAGGGTTGTGGTAGGTAACAATAAATGTGTGTTGAAAGGGAAATTGATATGGGCTCTGATACGCATGACATTCATATAGCAGAGGCAAGGGTGATCCTAATTAGAATGCAAAAAAAAATCTAGATGCGATTCTACCAGGCAAAGTCCTCAACGGAAGATGATTTTCAATCTTTAAGTAATATGAATCATTTTCAATATGTATGTCATTTATATTTATATTTGTGTTAAAAATTTATGTGCTTGGCTTGCAGGTTAGGTGGAGCTGGAGATGGAGTTGGAACTTGGCCCTCAGGCCCAGATTTATCTAATTTTATCTAATTTTTGGGTGGGTACAGTTCCATTTCTAAATTGGGTAGGCGTGTAGGTGGCCCTTAAGGCTCTAGTGCTTCAAACTGAAGCTCTGATACCATGTGTAGAGAACGTAAAATACAAAATTTGATACAAGTTGACATATAATTCCTTTCAATTTTCATAAATAATTCAATCACCAGCATATAAGCAAAATATTCAGTAGAGATTAAAATCTATCTACATCATGAAATAACTCAACCATTCATAATAAAAAAAATACCTACTTCTGATGCTAAATCCCTCTGCTTGGGTTGGTCCAATGTTGAAGTTGAAACTGTGCCAAACACTGCCCAAAACCGTGTTTCCTCCCTGCCATCTAGGAGCAGCCTGTCCAGCTTCCTAGCTCGAAGATACCTTAAGGATATCCTGGCCCCCGTGCCCAAAACCCCCAGCAAACCGGTGCCCCCTGCTTCTGATTCACCAAAGTCCACCAAAATCAAACTCCACACCCAAAATCCCCACAGAGAAATCTCCCACAGAAATATATCCTCCTCCCCCAAAAGAATGATCCTCCTTCCCATAAGACTCCTCCGGTCATATCCCCCCTTCACTGACTCTCTCCCCCTCATTAATTTCCTTATCCCTTTATTCATTATCTTATCCTCTTATTTAATGTCTTATCCTTTTATTTAATGTTTCTTATCCCCTCTGTATACGTGAGTCTTTAATAAATTAAATTATTAACCCCTTTAACTTATTACCCATGTCATTGAATGTGATATGTAATTAATTAATTAATTAATCAAAAGTTATAAACAATTAATTAATAAATAAATATTTAATTAATATTATTAATTCTAATCAATATTTAATTAAAACCATATTAGGACAATTAATTATCAAATTAATTATAATTAATAATCCCTATACATCTATTTAAGAAGGGTTACATTAAAATTGAAAAGATTGTTGAGTGATCTTGTCTTTGTCACACTCGTTAAAATAATTTTGAATAGATGTCTTTTCGGTGCTAATTTATCCCTTTTTCGAACTGACTAGACTACCTTCGAAAAAGGTACCCCATCGGAGTCTTCTTTTATTCTTTTTCAGACTCTCTGAAAGTGAAAAACCGTCGAGCTTACCTTCTTTGGTATCATGAAAAATACATTGAAGGGGGTTTCATCGTGTCTTATTAATCACATTTTCATCCTTGCGTCTTTGGCCTAATGTCGGATCCATGTTTCTCTCAACTGAACCTTTGAATCATGCCTTATACGCAAGCCATGTAGTACTTTTCCTCTGCATCTTGACACCTTGACCCATGGAGGATTTTTCCCGAGTGTCCTTTCCCTACACATGTATCCTTGCTCTAATCATTAGTGTGTTCCTTGCACTTGGAACTAGTATGTTTGCGACACTCATTCCTCCTTTGTAACATAACATTCTTTTATTCTTTTTCAAACTCTTCAAAAATATTGAAAAAGACAAAAAAATCAAATATACCCCAAAAAGAGGACGGGAAAAGTATTTTGTTTTTATGGCAGCACAATGAGTCGCTCTTGGACAAAGAACATCATTTCGTTTGTTCATCAAGTTTTTATATTTAATATGACCTTAGGAAGTTGTTCTCTCTACATAGAGTTGTGTCCTCCTCTGTTTGGTTATTCTTCCAAACACATGGAGAGTTTGTGTTTCCTCTGGCATCATGAACTTATGTCAATGTCATGTTGCCCGAGTCTAATCATTTGTCGTGATATTGTCCAAAGGAATTTTTACCCAACGTGAGTCATCCTTTCTGCAGTTTGTCTCTTGACCTCATGCCCGACCATCTCCAAAATTCCAATCAAGTCCTTGTTTGAAATCAATGAAGTTCTCTACCTGATCACCAAGATCCTCTTGTATGTTCCCGATGAGCCGCTGAATACCTTTGGGTAGTGAAGTCGTACACTCACATTACACTCCTACCTGAGTTTTGAAGATCTTGAAGTTGTTGCTCGAGCTCTGAAAGCCTCATCTCCAACCATCAGACGTCATTGGCTTCTTGAAGATGGATAATATACATGTATATCTTTGATTTTGATATGTACATCCGTTGTGTATTGCTCGCGGATACACTCTATATAGTTATATGACATGGATCTTTAGTGTATTTGATTGGAATCCATGATTTATTTCATCCCGAGCATGGGTATGCCTGCCTCGGTGAGATAATTGTTATTTTGTAGATGGCACCTCCCGAACTCTGGTCCCGGGATCACTCCTTTCATATGTTGGTGAAGATTTGTAATGTATTTTGGACATCATATGCTCTTTTGAACTCACACATTAGGGGGCATCTTTTATAACCCTAAATTGCATGATGCATGCATACTTGGCATACGGCCCTCTTACTTGCTATTTTTGCCAAGCCATCACTAAGCAACTCTTCTTAAAAACCATATTTTTGAATATGTACGTGACCTGCACCACTAGTTCCCATGTACACATGCTTGATGCATCACTACAGATCGCATACATACACTAGATGCACCATTATAGCCCACGTATACCCACAAATGTTTCAAAAATTAAAAATTTGCAAGGAATTCGTTAAGATTACGGGCTATTGGGTAGTTTTCCAACTGTCCCACTGCCTATAGCCCATCACCCAATCGAATAACCATCCTTTTGTCATATAAAATGATGTTTTGGGGTCTCATTCCTAACATAAGCATAAGAACAGTGAAACTCTGCCCGTTTCACATCCCCTCCTTGCCCCAAGAATTTGCAGCCACCTTGTGAGTTTTGTGCCAGAATTGTCCATTCTTTCCTTTTTCCTCTATCATAAGCCTATTCCATCCCCTAGAGAGAGGTTGAGAGGAGAAATATACATGGAAGCGCAGTTGGAGCTTGGTGAAGAGGAGACTGGACTAGGTTCAAGGAGCATTCATCGATCTCATTGTAAGTAAACTTTGTGATATCAGTTAAAGGAATACCTTTTCTGTCCCAAAATATGATGTGTTCAAGATTTATGTTTGATTTATGTTTTATACTAGCATCTAACCTACTAATTCATATATAATATGCATGTTTGTAGTCCCTTGTATGTCTGTTTGTGAATGCAGGTCAGCCTTGGGAGGAGACTTGTAGTCAGTGGAGCAATCGAACGTGAAAGGATCGACACTAGACGTGGAGTTTAAGGTAGAGTTACTGGATCTTTTCACTTTGTATTTTATGCATGAATGTGGGGTATATTCGGGGTAGTTATTAAAAACTAGGATAATTTTAGATGGTTAGATATGCCTACATGTTGAAACCTAGTGTATTCCATAGGGGGTTTTCCCGCTATAGCATCTATTGTAAGCGCAACGCAAGCCTGAGATGAATTGCAGAAAGAATAATAAAGAAGCCAAAAATTGTGGAATTAGCCCAAAGTTTGAGTGAACCACGTTAACCTCTATGTCTGAATATCTTTTTATGTGATTTTTCATGAATTTTCTACTTATGCATAACTAGATGTAGATGTGTGTAGTGGATGATTGATGCACAATAAAGATAAATGTTACAATGAATATTTTATGTTGCAACCTGTGTTACAATGAGGTTTCATAATTAAAGTTACTAATTAATCAAGTGATAAGGTACAAATAATATGGTGCATAAGGAAAACAACTAAGAATGAACATGCTAATGTCCTCACATCCCCTCATACCTGCAAAAAATTGGTTCCTGCAGCCCCAATAGATGCCTCGGGTGAGACTTAACTTGCATGCAGGTTATGCTGAAAGGATCGGTGTCTATAGGGTTTGTTGGTTAGATAACTTGAACGTAGGGTCTTACAACCATGAGCCAACAAATAGTTATGTTGGTGAGATCTGTGATTGAGGGAATTTTCTAGAGGTCGACTAAGAAAGAGATTGTTGAATGGCTAGAAAGGAAGGAATGAGAATTTTCTCAGAAAGAGAATAGAAACCCTCGGATTTGCAATGAGAAATGGATGCAAAGGTATGTGTACATAAATATGCATGAAATTTTATTTGGTGAATTTTAAATTATCTTAATTGAGTGGTTAGAAACATTAGTGGAGAATAATAGAAGGTACCAAACTACAATGCCGAGGAACTAGACTCTTGATTGGGTAAGACAATTAAATTCTGTAAGTAAGAATACTTCTGATGTAGTTAATTTATGGTTGAAAAATATAGTGGGAGGTTATATTACAAAATTTTCAATAGATTGTACCTAGTCATACAGTGTTGCAAAGAGGGATTTATTTAAAGGTCCACACAGAAGGTTTATGAAATCATTGGGTACTTGGATAAATATTTTTGTGCGACAATGTGTCATGATGATGGAGTCTGATTTCTAAGGG
>ML799641.1:303190-323057 GCA_009831015.1 Picea engelmannii
GGATACCCGCGTGCAGTAAGAGGACAGCAAGCGGTTGCCCGCGCCCAGTGAGAAGTTAGGGCGCGGGTTGTTTGTTTTAAGTGGTTTTTTGAGGAAATACTTAGCATGGCTTTGGCTAGGAAGAGGCATGAGTTGGCCTGATGCCAGGTAAACCTGTATGGTGCATTTTAGGGTTATAACAACTACTCCAAGTTTGGAAGATTGGGGTTGGCACCAACCAACCCTTTACCTCTTTTAAAATTTGGTTGTTGGGCGTCCTTGGGCATTTTCCTGCTGCCATGTGGAAACCCATGACTGGGCCATGTGGCGACCATCCATTGGCCCACCTTTCTACCAAGTCATATGCCTACGTGTCATCTACTATACCTGTTGGCTGGACACCACTTGTCACGCTATCCTTAGGACACATAACGTATCCTGGGTGGTGCTACGTGGTGTCACCTTGGGTTTCCACGTGTCACAATTTCATTCACCCATTTGGCGGCCCAAAGTGTCGAATCAACATGCCATGTGGAACACCGTCGTTGGGCCATGTCAGCATGCTGATGTCACTACCACTATACTTACCACATCACCTACCACGTCCTGTACGGATGCCACATCACCTGCAATGTGGCCACGTGTCTACCACATCTTGTGTGGATGCCATGTCACCTTCCATGTGGCTGTAAGAATGCCACGTGTCTGTACGGACTGCCACATGGCACTTTCTCATTGGTCCACATGTCGACCTAAAATTTCCAAAAATGGGTGAAAGGTGGCAACCTCTGGTTCTTCCACATCATCATGACACATGTCGATCTATGATAGTGCCACGTACCCTGTAAAAAAACTGAAGTCATCTGTATTGATGTTGATGTCAGCAGTATGGATGTTGTCTCATCCCTGCTGGCTAGGTTAGGTTGACCAAAACTTTGACTGTGAATATCTTTTGATCCACAACTCTGTTTGATGAACTGTTTATGCTATTGGAAATCTTACGACACGCTCTTCGCGATGATGCCATTTTTTTTTAGCTTTGAGGACTTTGAATTTTTTCCCTTTCTCATTTTTCAAGGCCATTCTGAGCCTCCTGTGACACTTCTGAAACATCTGTGATGTTCCCTAGATCCTTCCGGATCATGTCTCCCAACTGAAAGGAATTTTGGTCCCCAAAATTTTTTACATTATAAATTTCATGTCCATTGGAATTACAATAAGAAAACCTAAACCCAAACTACCTCACAAGGCCTAAAAATATCAACATGTGCAAGAAAAAAAGTGATATCAAACAATTATCACTGTTACACAATTCCATTCTATGGGGTCTGAATCGCAACATATGATTTACAAAGATGGATACTCTTGACTAACTCAAGTATTTTCCCCATTCGTTCAATCATTATGTCGAAAAGGTCCTCTTTACCGAGTTGTCCTTTCTCTAGTATTTGCTTTCCTCATGGTGGTGTATTTCCCTGCAGCACTGCCTGATTGGCTGTCTCCCTTGGAGGTGTCTGCCTGGTCTTCTTTTTCCTCTTTGGATGTAGATCTGGATGTAATGACCAACATGTGGCCTCATGGTGTCCATCTCTGCTACAATGGCTAAAATAGCCTTTCTCCTTTAGAGGTGTATTTCCCCTGCTCCTTTCTGTGTGTGGAGAGCAATCTTCTATCCTCATCTTTTTCCTGGTTTCCATAACCTTCCTGTACAAGGATTTTCTCTTCCAACACTGTGACACTGCGTGGTTATTCAATCCACAAAAAGTGCATGGCTTTTGATGCCATAAGATCTATTGTATATTATTAACATCTTTATAATCAAACAAAATTTTAGAGTTTCAAGATTTATTATGCCTCGGTGAATTGTCTCTAGAGTTAGATTGGAAAAAAGATTTTACCTCGGCTCCTTCCTTGTGATGGTCATCTCTCCCCGGAGATGTCTCGAATCCTCGATCATGATAAGTTGTGCTCTCATCCTGCACTGAATCAATTTCATCTCCCGATGAACTATTGACTTCTGGAGTCTTAGTGACTGTCCTGGGGTCTTCTTCCTGAATGGTTTTAGATATTTCTCCAGCATCCTTTGATACATAACCTATCCTATAATTTTGAGGCCAAACCACTTCCTCGATGGGATACACAATACCTTGACCATTGGCTCCAAGGCATCCTCTTTTGTATCCCATTTTTACCATCAAATTTAAGTCAATGCATGAAGCATGTTGTTCAAGGACTTTAAAAGAGTCATCAACATTAACCAAGAAAGGAACTACACATGGTTTATTTACCTCCATCCAAGCTAGGACTCTTGGTCTACTTCTCGGGATGTGTCAAGTTGTTCCTAGTGAGAAGGATGAGTAGATGATGCTTCTAGGAATCCTCCTTGGTTTTTGGATGCCTGTATGTCATCTTCACTTGCTTGAAAAAGTGTGCATGCATTTGCATTGTCATGATCGAACCCATAACTTGTGAAGTTGCCATGGTCACAAAATGTTCTTATCGCCATCTCATTCGTAGAGCCTTCCCCTGTCTGCATCTTCATGGCTTGTAACTACTCTTGCAACCTTTGGTTCTCTTCCTCTGCAACATGCAATAATGTATTCAATCCAACATTATTTTCTTGAAGGATTTGGTTGAGCTCTTGAATCTCATCGAACCACAATTATTTTGGCGATCTCGCCATTCTCAGCTTCAACACCTGCAATCGATATCAAGCCTTCTCTGATACCACTTGATCTGAACTTGGGGGGTGATTAGTTTCCAATAATTGTTTGATCATGTCACTCCTCCAAAGGGCCAGTTATAGATTGTTTTACTTGAGAGGATTGTAATTAAATGTGTAGTTGAAGTATTTATAGACTTGAATCCAAAGTGAATAAAATCCTCTTTTAGCTTCCTTATGTGTTAATATGTCATGCTTGCATTTAATATTCTATGTGTGGAAATTCATGAAAAGCAACATAAGAACATAATACATATAATAGATATGACACTTCCCTTGATAACAAAGTTCACCCGATGTGGGGTACGTCTCCGGGTCTTGCTCCAAATCTCGATCGCTTTATTCTCCTCACTGTAATGATGTCTCTTCTTTACAAGTTGTAACTCCAAAGTCCCTTTCCGGCGACGACAACAAGATATCATAATGTGATTAGGAATGTTTACAAGCTTCACAAGTTCTCATGCTCATGAGGCATCCATGATGCTGACATGGACATCATTCCCACATACTCAATATAGAAAAAAAGGAAGAATAATAAATGACCCCCATCATCATGAAGCCATAGAATTTCTTAGATCTGTTTCTCAGATTCAAGCATATATGCAGCCCATGCACAGATCCGGAAAACTACGAGATTCCAGACTGCTTCATTGGCCATTTATCATCCAAGTGCCACAAATTATTTGTCACATGTAGATGATTTGTCTCATGTGTAAGAAGATAAGAAAGGAAGAACTAAAAGGAATAAGCTGATCTTGCTGCATCCTCTCCATGCTCCTTCAAACCTGTAACAAGAATATTATGTTGCAACATTCAATGAGAAAAAAACATAATAAAAATCATGCTTACATTGACTCTTCTAGAATTTATCCTACTAATCAGAGTCTCTACTGCCGAAACAGACCTCGCCATTGGATTCAAGTCGTTGAATTACCCAAAATTGACTATCAAATCATCTCCATCAGACACTGTCACCTTCAGTCCTTCTCTAGACCTCTGCCTTGATCCACATGCAATTCCCTACAATTAATGCACTGACTACATCGAAATACGTGCCTAGTATGGCCTCGTATGAACTGGGTGTGCTCTCCTCTATCCCATGCAATGGCGAAAATTAGTTCTTAAATTAATAACTCGGCGGATTAAAAAATGTGGGCATTAGCCCAAGTGGTTGGCGGAGATATATTAAGGAATAGTTGTTGGGAGAGGTCCCAGGGTCAAACCCTCTAGCCTCGCGTTTTACCCCTCCATTGAATCTTACCATTAGATTTGGTGGATTGTTGATTTATGTCGCTAAATCTGGTGGATAGTTGATATATTCTGTTAACTGTGGCAGATAGTTGAGATATGTCACTAACTTTGGCAGACTGTTGAGATATGCCACCATTTTTTAGTGGAACTAATCCAAGTTTGGCACACTGGGGTTGGTGCCAGCCAACCCTTTACCTCTTTTAAAATTCGATTTTTGGGTGTCCTTGGGAATTTTCTTGCTGCCACGTGGAAACCCATGATGGGGCCACATGGCGGCCATCCATTGGCCCACCTATCTTCCATGTCATTTGCCTACATGTTAGATGCTATACCTGATGAATGGATGACACTTGTCACACTATCCTTAGGCCACGTGGCGTATCATGGGTGGTGCCACATGGCGTCACTTGGGGATGCCATGTGTCACAATATCATTGGCCCATTTGACAGCCCAAAGTTTTGAATCAACATGCCACATGGCATGTTGTCATTGCATCACGTCAGCATGCTGACATCATGCTCACGTCACTGCCACTATGCTTACCATGTCACCTGTCATGTCTTGTACAGATGCCATGTCACCTGCCATGTGGTCACATGTCTTCCACGTCTTGTACAGATTCCATGTCACCTTCCATGTGGCTGTACGAATTCCATTTGTCTATATGGATTTCCACATGGCACTTTCTCATTGGTCCACATGATGACTTGAAAATGCCAAAAATGGGTGACACGTGGTAGCCTCTGGTGCTGCCACGTCATCATGATAACGTCATGCTGACATCATCATGACACATGTTGATCTATGATAGTTCCACATACCCTGTACAGACGCTGAAGTCATCTATATTGATGCTGACGTCAGCAATACAGATGATGTCTCATCCTTGCTAGTTGGGCTAGGTAGACCAAAACTTTGAATGTGAATATCTTTCGATCCGTAACTCCGTTTGATGAACTGTTTACGTCGTTGGAAATATTACAATACGATCTTCGCGATGATGTCCATTTTTATGAGCTTTGAACACTTTGAATTTTGTCCCTTTCTCATTTGTTGAGGCCATTCTGAGCCTCCTGGGACACTTTTGAAATGTTTGTGATGTTCCCTAGATCCTTCTGGATAATGCCTCCCAACTGAAAGGAATTTTGGTCCCCAAAAGTATTTACATTATAAATTTCATGTCCATTGGACTTACAATAAGAAAATCCAAACCCAAACTACCTCACAAGGCCTAAAAATATCAACATCTGCAAGAAAAGAAGTAATATCAAACAATTATCATTGTTACACAATGCCCTTCTATGGGGTCTGAATCGCAACATGTGATTTACAAATATGGCCACTCTCGACTAACTCAAAAATTTTCCCCATTCATTCAGTCATTATGCCGAACAAGTCCTCTTTACCGATTTTTCCTTTCTCTAGTAATTTGTTTGCTCCTGGTGGCGGATTTCCCTGCAGCACTGCCTGATTGGATGTCTCCCTTGGAGGTGTCTTCCTAATATTCTTGTTCCTCTTTGGATGTAGATCTCGATGAAAGGCCCAACAGGTAGCCTCATGATGTCCATCTCTGCTACAATGGTTGCAGTAGCCTTTCTCCTTCAAAGGTGTATTTCCCCTGCTCCTTTCTGTGTCTGGAGAACAATCTTCTATCCTTGTCTTTTTCCTGGTTGCTACAACCTTCCTATACAAGGATTTTCTCTTCCATCACTGTGACACTGCGTGGTTATTCAATCCACAAAAATTACATGTTTTTTTATGCAACAAGATTTGTTGTATATTATTAACATGCTTATAATCAAAAGTAATTTTAGAGTTTCGAGATTTCTTATACCTCGGTGAATTGTCTCTGGAGTTAGATTGGAAAAAAGAGCCGACCTTAGCTCCTTCCTTGTGATTTTCATCTCTCCCTGGAGATGTCTCGAATACTCGATCATGAGAAGTTGTGCTCTCAGCCTGCACTGAATCAATTTCATCTCACGTTGAACTGTTGACTTCTGGAGTCTCAGCCACTGTCCTGGGGTCTTCTTCCCGAATGGTTTTGTAACTTTCTCCAACATCCTTCGAGACATAACCTATCTCGGCATATCGAGGCCAAACTACTGCCTTGATGGGATCCACAATATCTTGACCATTGGCTCCAAGGCCTCCTCCTTCATATCCCATTTTTCCCATCAACTTTAAGCCGATGCATGAAGCATGTTGTTCAAGGAATTTAAAAGAGTCATCAACATTAACCAAGAAAGGAACTACACATGGTTTATTTACCTCCATCCCAAGCTGGGACTCTTGGCCTACCTATCAGGATGTGTCCAGTTTTTCCTGATGAGAAGGATCAGTGGATGATGCTTCTAGGAATCCTCCTTGGTTTCTGGATGCCTGGATGCCATCTTCACTTGCTTGATAAAGTGTTCATGCATTTGCACTGTCATGCTCGAATGCATAACTGGTGAAGTTTCCATGATCACAAAATGGTCTTATCGCTGTCTCATTCGTAGAGCCTTCCCCTATTCTCATCTTCATGGCTTGTAAATGCTCTTTCAACCTTTAGTTCTCTTCCTCTGCAACATGCAATAATGTCTTCAATCATCTCCATCGGACACTGTCACCTTCAGGCCTTCTCTGGACCTCTGCCTCGATCCACGTGCAATTTCATGCAATTAATGCACTGAATGCATCGAAATACTTTCCCGATAACACCTCGTACAGATTGGGATCCATCTCCTCTATCACTTGCATTGGCGAAAATCAGTTCTTAAATTAAGAACTGGATGGATTAAACAATGTGGGCGTTAGCCCAAGTGGTTGGCGGAGATATATTAAGGCATATATGTTGGGGGAGTTCCTAGGGTCAAACCCTCGGGCCTCTCGTTTTACCCCTCCATTGAATATTACCATCGAATTTCGTGGATTGTTGAGTTATGTTGCTAAATCTGGCGGATAGTTGAGATATGCTACTAACTGTGGCAGATAGTTGAGATATGTCATTAACTTCAATGAATTGTTGAGATATGGCACCATTTTTTGGTTGAACTACTCCATGTTTGGGAGACTGGGGTTGGCGGCAGCCAACCCTTTAAATCTTTTAAAATTTGGATGCTGGGTGTTCTTGGGAATTTTCCTGCTGCCACGTGGTAGCCCATGACTGGGCCATGCGGCAACCATCCATTGGCCCAGCTATCTACCAAGTCATCTTCCTATGTGTCATTTGTTATACCTGCTGAATGGATGCCACTTGTCACGTTGTCCTAAGGCCATGTGGCATATCTTGGGTGGTGCCACATGGCATCACCTGGAGGTGGCATGTGTCACAATTTCATTGGCCCAATTGACGGCCAAAAGTTATGAATTAGCATGTCACATGGCATGCTTTCATTGGGCCATGTCAACATGTTGATGTCACTTCCACTGTGCTTACCACGTCACCTGCCACGTCCTATACGGATGCCACGTTACCTACCATGTGGTCGCATCTTGTACGGATGACACATCACCTTCCATGTGGTTGTACGAATTCCACGTGTATGTATGGACTGCCACATGGCACTTTCTCATTGGTCCACATGTCGACCTGGAAATTCCAAAAGTGGGTGACATGTGGCAGCCTCTAGTGTTGCCAATCTTCATGCTGACATCATCATGACACATGTCGATCTATGATAGTTCCATGTACCCTAAACGAACGATGTTTTCATCTGTACTGATGTTGACATCAACAGTACAGATGCTATCTCATCCTTGTTGGCTGGGCTAGGTTGACCAAAACTTTCACTGTGAATATCTTTCGATCCATAAATTTGTTTGACGAACTGTTTATGTCATTGGAAATCTTACGACATGCTCTTCGCGATGATGTAAGTTTTATGAGCTTTGAGGACTTTGAATTTTTTCCATTTCTCATTTCTTGAGGCCATTCTGAGCCTCTTGGGACACTTCTGAAATGTCGATGATGTTCCCTAGATCATTTCGAGTCATGCCTCCCAACTAAAAGGAATTTTGGTCCCCAAAAGTCTTTACATTATAAATTTCATGTCCATTGGACTTACAATAAGAAACTCCAAACCCAAACTACCTCAAAAGGCCTAAAAATATCAACATGTGCAAGAAAAGAAGTGATATCAAACAATTATCACTGTTACAAAATTCCCTTCTATGGGGTCTGAATCACAACATGTGATTTACAAAGATGGCCACTCTCAACTAACTCAAGGATTTTTCCCATTCGTTCAGTCATTATGTCGAACATGTCCTCTTTACTAAGTTTTCCTTTCTATGGTAGTTGGTTTCCTCCTGGTGACGTATTTCCCTATAACACTACCTGATTGATTTTCTCCCTCAGAGGTGTTTGCCTGGTCTTCTTATTCCTCTTTGGACGTAGATCTGGATGCCTCATGGTGTCCATCTCTGCTACAATGGATGCAGTATCCTTTCTCCTTCAGAGGTGTATTTCCCCTGCTCCTTTCTATGTGTGGAGAGTGATCTTATATCCTCGTCTTTTTCCTGGTTTCCATAACCTTCCTGTACTAGGATTTTCTCTTCCAACATTGTGACACTGTGTGGTTATTCAATCCACAAAAAGTTCATGGTTTTTTATGCCACAAGCTCTGTTGTATATTATTAACATTCTTATAATCAAAAGGAATTTTAGAGTTTCAATATTTCTTATACCTCGATGAATTTTCTATGGAGTTAGACTGGAAAAATGAGCCGATATAAACTCCTTCCTTGTGATGCTCATATCTCCCTTGAGATGTCTCAAATCCTCGATCATGATAAGATGTGCTCTTAGCCTGCACTGAATCAATTTCATCTCTCGATTAACTGTTGACTTATGGAGTCTCAGTGACTGTCCTAGGGTGTTCTTCCTGAATGGTTTTGGAGTTTTCTCCAACATCCTTTGAGACATAACCTATCCTGGCATATCGAGGCCAAACCACTGCCTCAATGGGATCCAAAATACCTTGACCATTGGCTCCAAGGCATCCTCCTTTGTATCCAATTTTCCCATCAACTTTAAGCTGATTCATGAAGCATGTTGTTCAAGGACTTTAAAAGAGTCATCAACATTAACCAATAAAGGAACTACACATGGTTTATTTACCTCCATCCCAAGGTGGGACTCTTGGTCTACTTCTTGGGATGTGTCCAGTTCTTCCTAGTGAGAAGGATCATTGGATGATGCTTCTAGGAATCATCTTTGGTTTATGGATGTCTGGATGCCATCTTCACTTGCTTGAAAAAGTGTGCATGCATTTTCACTATCATGCTCGAACCCATAATTGGTGAAGTTTCCATGGTCACAAAATGGTCTTATCATCATATCATTCATAGAGCCTTTCCTTGTTTGCATCTTCATGGATTGTAACTGCTCTTGCAACCTTTGGTTCTCTTCCTCTGCAACATACAATAATGTCTTCAATATAGCATTCTCTGCTTGAAGTATTTGGTTGAGCTCTTGAAGCTTATCAAACCATAATTGTTTTGGCGATCTCTCCAGTCTCAGCTTCAACACCTACAATCGGTATCAAGCCTGCTATGATACCACTTGATCTGAACCTGGGGGGTGATTAGTTTCCAATAATTGTTTGATCCTGTCACTCCTCCAAAGAGTCAGTTATAGATCATTTTACTTGAGTGGATTTCAATTAAAGGTGTAGTTGAAGTCTTTATAGAATTGAATCCAAAGTGAATAAAAGGATATTTTATCTTCCTTATGTGTTATATGTCATGATTGAATTTAATATTCTATGTGCGGAAATTCATGAAAAGAAACATAAGAACATAATACACATAATAGATATGACACTCCCCTTGCTAACGGAGTTCACCTGATGTGTGATACATCTCCGGTTCTTCCTCCAAATCCCAACCGCTTTATTCTCCTCGTTGTAATGATGTCTCTTATTTACAAGTTGTAAGGACAAAGTCCCTTTTCGGTGAGAGAAACACAAGATCGTAATGTGATCAAGAATGTTTACAAGCTTCACAAGTTTTCATGCTCATGAAGAATCCATGATGCTGACATGGACATCATTCCCATATAATCAATACAGAAAAAGGAAGAATAATAAATGACCCCCATCATTATGGAGCCATAGAATGCCTTATATTTGATGCTCAGATCCAAGCATATATGCATCCCATGCACATATCCTGAAAACTATGAGATTTCAGACTGCTTCATTGGCCACTTATCATCCAAGTGCCACAAATTCTCTATCACATGTAGCTAATTTGTTTCCTATGTAATAAGAGAAGAAAGGAATAAATAGAAGGAATAAGCTAATCTTGCTGCCTTGTTGTAGCCTCTCCATGCTCCTTCAGACTTATAACAAGCATACTATGCTGCAACATTGAATGAGAAAACAACATAATTAAAAGCATGCTTACATTGGCTCTTCCATAATTTAGCCTACTGATCAGAGTCTCTGCTACTGAAACAAACCTCACCATTGGATTCGCGTCGTCGAATTACCCAAAATTGACTGTCAAATTGTCTCCATCGAACATTGTCACCTTCAGGCCTTCTCTGGTCCTCTGCATCGATCCACATGCAATTTCCTGCAATTAATGCACTGACTGCATCAAAATCAATGCCCAGTATGACCTCTTACGGACTGGGCGCGTTCTCCTCTGTCCCATGCATTGGAAAAAATCAGTTCTTAAATTAAGAACTAGGCGGATTAAACAATGTGGGCATTATCCCAAGTGGTTGGTGGAGATATATTAAGGCATAGTTGTTGGGGGAGGTCCCGGGTTCAAACCCGCGGGCCTCCCGTTTGGTGGATTTGGTGGATTTTTGAGTTATGTCGCTAACTCTGGCGGATAGTTGAGATATGCTGCTAACTGTGGTGGATATTTGAGATATGTCACTAACTTCGACGAACTGTTGAGATATGCCACCAACTTTTGGTGGAACTACTCCAAGTTTGTCAGACTGGGGTTGGTGCCAACCAACCCTTTACCTCTTTTAAAATTTGGTTTTTGTGCATCCTTGGGGATTTACCTATTGCCACGTGGAAGCCCATGACTGGGCCACATGTAGGCCATTCATTGGCCCACCTATCTACCAATTAATCTGCCTATGTGTTAGCTGTTATACCTTCTAACTGGACGCGACTTGTCACACTGTCCTTAGGCCATGTGGCGTATCTTTTGTGGTGCCATGTGGTGTCACCTAGGGGTGGCATGTGTCACAATTTCATTGGCCCATTTGAGGACCTAAAGTTACGAATTAGCATGCCATGTGGCACACTGTCATTGGGCCACGTTAGCACGCTGACATCATGTTGACATCACTGCCAGTATGCTTACCACGTCACCTACCACATCATGTACAGATGTCATGTCACCTGCCATGTGGCCATGTGTCTACCACATCTTGTACTGATGCCATGTCACCTACCATGTGGTTGTACGAATGCCATGTGTCTATATGGACTTCCACGTGGCACTTTCTCATTGGTCCACATGTTGACCTGAAAATGCCAAAAATGGGTGACACATGGCAGCCTATGGTGTTTCCACATCATGATGATGACATCATGACACATGTCAATCTATGATAGTGCCATGTACCCTGTATGGATGCTAACATCATCCGTACTGATGCTGACATCAGCAGTATAGATGTTGTCTCATCCCTTCTGGCTGGGCTAGGTTTACCAAAAAAGTGACTGCGAATATCTTTTGATCCATAACTCCGTTTGATGAAGCATTTACGTCGTTGGAAAGCTTACAATGTGCTCTTTGCGGTGATTTCATTTTTTCTGAGCTTTGAGGACTTTGAATTTTTTCCCTTTCTCATTTGTCAAGGCCACTCCAAGCCTCCTGGGAAAATTCTAAAACTTCTATGATGTTCCCTAGATCCTTCTGTATCAAGATCCTATTGATGTATCGTCACACCATACTTCCATCACCTAGGCTTAGAGAGATTAGAATGGACCAATGGGTAGATATGATGTATCATCTTGGAGGTGAACGTGTCACCAATGCCTTCGATGATGTATTCTTACACTGATAGTCACATCACTTGATTGCGATTGATGAATTCCCATATGTCAATATGGATTTTCCTCGTGTTATTGACTTAGGATTACCTCCAATTGACACACAGGGAGACATTGGTAAATGTAAATTTTATTTTAAAGTTATTCAATTTTTATTTTTTCATTATATGTGAAAAGTGCAAGAGGTAAAAAATAAACTCTTTTTATGTGCATAGTAACTAACAAAGATTCTATTGATGCATATGTAGGACCAACCTGGCTAGAAGGGTACCCTATACATTGACATAGAGGTATAGGTGAGGAACAAACCAGAGGAGAGGCTGAGCGAGTTCTATGATCATTCCAACACAACCTTGAGGTGTTGATCCATAGGGTTCCAATGGAACAGGTAGAGGACCTCCTGAAGTGCACATAGAGATAAGTGGTAGGAGTACCAAACGAATGGGTATGACTCTTCTAGTGGGTGGCCAATGCCATAGTCTGCTACCACGAGGCCCACACTAAGCTAGGGCCTGAAGCATACTTGACATATGGACCTATTTTTGTATCAAGTAGTCATAGATATGTATCATCAGGGGATAGGATGCCTAGTTTTGTATATCACTTCCACAATGTTTTGTACTTGATGACACTATTTATACAATATTTACACAATTTATGGTCTTACTTATATGTGTAAAAAATGATGTGATTGCCTATCATGATATTTACATGCACGTTTTTGTTTTAAATTATTGTGACAAATTCCAATCTAATACATAATTAGACAATACACCAGATAAATGATTAAAACTCAGAACATGGACATAAGTAATGAATTCAAAATAATGCTCAAGAATTCACACCTATAAGAAATTTCGAAGAGGCGTAGGATCAAATACATGCTATGCATCATTTAACTATGACACTAACAACTATGAATCCAGGTGAACAAACAAACATTGAATTCCATGAGAAATGTCTTCCAATAGTAATTCAATCACTACACTATATTATCGACGTTATTGGTTGTAGGTCCAAGAGAATCTCCTATTGAGTTCACAAGTTGGCATCTGGGAGAATAAATCACCCAAATGACAGAAGCAAGGTTCCAAGTGTGGTGACTAGAACCTTCCACAAATCCCAAAAACACATGTGTGTCTAACAACATATACTATTCAATCACAAAGCATGATAAGAAATGACCGAAAATAAAAAAAGAAAATAAAAAAAAACCTACTTATGTACAACAATTACAAGGGAATTTCCTAAGCATTGATACCTAAGAAAAATACCTCTTTAAATAGAGCTCATTGAGAGGCTCATCCAACACATTTCCATCATAATATTCTAACTCAGATGCTCCTTTACTAAGTACACACCTCATGATGTAAGGATCACACCACATAGGATTGAACTTACCTACCCCTAAGGAATCCTTATCTTGGTCGTAAATGATCACCAAGTATCCTTCTGAGAAAATTTAGGGATGAATAGAAATGTCATATTGGGCCTTGAAATTTTCCTTATGTGCTCATTCACGGTAGCCTCATCTCTGCAATGCTCAAAAATATGTTCCAAATGAATTAAATGTTGTTCTAATGAAGTTGTATTAGGTAGGATCTATATGGGAAAATTTAGAGAGGGAGTCTCCCATTCAATTGATAGAATCACTTCCACCCCATGGAGGATTTGAAAGGAACTAAAACCAGTAGCGGTCTTAACTGAAGTTTAGTATTCTCGTAAGGGCGGAAAAATCATGAGATGTCGATTATATTTACTCACGTTGACTGTCCATTGCAAAATGGTTTTCAAGGACTTGTTGATAGCATCTACTTGTCCATTGGCTTGCAGATAGTATGGAAATGACTATTCCTATCGAAACCATATATTAAGTGCTAATTATGTCATCATTTTGTTCTAAAAATGATTTCCATGGTCAGTGACAATATCCTTGGGCACATTGAATCTAGAAATGACTTGATTGAATATGAAAAGTGTTTCTATTTCATCATCATTGGAAAATGTTGGCATGGATTTAACCCACTTAGTAAAGTAGTCTACAACTACAATGATTTATTTATGACCTTTTGTCGAAGCTAGATGACATGTCGTAAAATTATCCCCCCACTTAGTGAAGGGGCTTGATCCATATGGATGTCAGTGGCCTCCCACCTATTCCAACTAGTTCATTTTGGCAATTTTCCAATTTGGCAGTTTTTTCCTAGTTTGCAGGTCCTTGACTTCTGGGGCCGTTTTGAGGCCCTAAACAACGTTTTTAGGGATTTACATAGTTAGACTATAGATGAAGTTAGATTCTAATGGAAAAATGTGTATTCCTCGTATAGACCTTTCCAATGGGCTATCGTGCACCTAAAACGAAGATCATATGCAAAATTTACGACCCCGGGAAGTTGATGTACTAGCTTACCCTAACGGGGCCCACATGACTTTTGGCGCTTCATCTCCTAGGGTTAGGTTTTTGGATGTCTAGGGTTTTTGAATTCATGCTTATTGTAAAAAGGCCTTTAGAGCCTCATTTTAATCATCTTCTTGTGAATGAGCACAACCATCACATCTCTTCTTAGAGATAAGCCGCCACCATTCCAGCAAGCTTATTTTCCGCTACATTTTACAGTTTCAACTTATTTCCTTATTGAATAGAAACCAGTTTTATTGTATATCTATTATTGTGTGTTAAGAATCTTTTAATAATAATATGTATTCATTTTTTTCTTCTCATAAAATACGGATCAGTGGTATCAGAGCAGTTTTCTCCTTGTCTTTCTTAATGCATGTCCCTGACGAGGTCAGGGTACAAAGAATTAGGTCTCGAGCTTGTTTCCATTGAGGAAAAAATCTCTCGCACACCCAAGATACCTCTCATGGTGGGAGAAAATAAAGGCGATGAGATAAGATATCCTTTAAAAAAAAATCTTGAGGAAACCCTCATGCAACATAGGAACGAGATGATGGATATTTTTGCACAAATCCTTCGACAACTACCAACAGATGACACATCTTCCTCAACCGGAGGCGCCGCCCCCTTCAAGGTAAAAGTCAACTTTGATATTCCTATATTGAAGGTTAGATAGACATAGATGCTGTAGAAAAATGGTTGAATCTACTAGAAGGGTATTTCTCTATCCATAACTTTTTGAATAGAGAAAATATTACTTTTGCGCTTCTTAAAGTCATTCCCCATGTCAAATATTGGTGTGAAACTTTTTGTGAGAAAAATGAAACAGAGGAACCTTCATTATTTATAGTCGTAGTCACCTAGGAGTCCTTCAGGTATGCTATTAAGGAAAAATACTACCCTGTCAGAAGTTATGATGACCTGTATACAAAATGGACCACACTGCGACAGGAAGGAGAACAAGCAGTGCCCGAGTTCACAAATATTTTCCATACCTTGCGCACCAAGATGGGTATAAAATATTCTGAGAAAAATATGGTGCTCAAGTATCATGGTGGTCTACGTAGATACATCCAGGCTGAAATGGAGTTTTTGGACATCTTGTCCTTGGGCGCGACCTACCGATATGCCATCAAAATCGAGCAGAATCTTAAACAAAAGACGCGACAATTTGGGCCTAGGAACCCCTCACAACAAAAGAAAGGAAAATGAGGCCCCAACCCGCAGAAAAAAGGATAGAGAAAATATGGATAGCCGTAGGACAACCATTCCAAGACGCAATAAAAGAAGGACACCAGAAAGACAAAGAAAGATACCAGGAAGTGGTGCAACTTCCATAAGAGCCGTTGGAATAACATTGTTGATTGTCTCTCAAAGCAGTCACTGGTGGCTGAGGTGAAAGCCTATGAATTATATGTGAGTTCTGACTCCGATTCAGAACTAGAAAGGGGGATATGGATCATTGACATAGAACTCAGTGCTACCATTTCTACCACCAAGCTCCAACTCGATGACCCAGACAAGCCAGAGGAAGGCTAGCACCTTTTTCATTCACTTATGTGGGTGAAAGGTACCCCGCTGCACTTCATCGTTGATAGCGGTAGTTAGAATAACCTTATATCGGTGGAGGTCACCAAGCGACTAGAACTCCCGACAATGCCTCACCCACAACCTAACACCATTGGATGTCTCTGCAAAGGAAGTGATCTCCCCATCAACCAACAATGTTTCCTTTCGTACGACATCAAGCCCTTCAAAGACAAGGTATTGTGTGATGTTTCTCCTATCGAGGTTTGTAATGTTCTTTTGGGCCAAACTTATTTATGGAAATTTCATGTTGTATATAAGTCTAGGCACCGCAGTGTTATTATTACTTTGAACAAGAAATTGTACAGGATACCTGAGGCAGTCCCACCTAGTGTTATTTCCTTGATCTCTTCCAAGCAATAAAGGAAGGTCATCTCTCAGACAAGGAAGTTTTTCTTCTTCGTGATTCTCTCTCAGAGTGAGAGAAATATCGCAACCACATCCAAGGCCTCCACAACCGACCTCTCCACACAACAAAATCAAGAGGATAAGGTTGTGGAAGAATACTCAGATATCTTCTCCTCACATACTAGGGTACCTCTTCACTGTCAGGTCAAGCATCCCATCAATCTGACCCCTGGTGCACCTCTACCCAATGGGCCAGTCTATCGTCACTCTCTGTTAGAGAATGAGGAGATCAAGCTATAGATCCAAGAGCTACTCCATAAGGGGCACACCCATCCTATCTCATTTCCTTGTGGGAGCCCAATCGTGCTGGTGCAGAAGAAAGATGGGACCTGGCGAAACTACATTGACTACTGAGCCTTGAATAAAATCACAGTTACGAACAAGTACCCAATTCCCCAAATCAACGACCTCCTTGATAAGCTCACAGGGGCCAAATAATTCAGTAATATTGATGTGAAGTATGGATACCACCAAGTCCCAATAAAACCAATAGATGTATGGAAGACCACCTTCAAGTCAAAAGAAGGTTCTTTTGAATGGTTGGTCGAAAGACCTCGAGACAGATGGCCAAAATGAGGTCGTCAATTGGATGATCATGCATATCCTATGCATATACAATTCCAAGATCCCCCACACATGAGATGAGGGTCTTCCTTATGCTCAACATAGCTACAACCAAGCCCTACATAGATCAACCGGACACAACCCCTTTCAGGTGGGGTTGGGATTCGAACCATTGGGTCCCATCAATGTTGCACTACCCCTTGCAGCCACCTCGACTGACTCATCCCCTCCTCCAACTGAAGCTGAAAAATCCACCCAGTTCATTGAGCGGATCCAACACATCCGCCAAAAAGTTTAGGATATTGTATAGAAATCCAATGCCAAGTAAAAGCAATGCCATGATCAACATCGGGTGCCACATAAGTTTCAGGTGCGATACAAAGTTTGGTTTCTCTTGCATAAAGAACGCCTTACATTCCCCCATCGAAATATTCACCCACTCTATTAGGGACCTTACACCATCACCAAGGTTGTGGGTGACAATACTTTTGAGCTCAATATTCCTCTTTTCCTTGGTCCGCGCCCATTGTTTAATGTGGCTCTCCTTTGGCCATATTTCCCACCATTATTGGACACCTCATAGATAGAAGAACAATTGACACTAACAAAGATCAACCCTGAATGCATGCAATAGGAATCTAATTATCATATTGTGGAAACATAGGTCAAGGGAACTCGGCAACAAAGGATCCATCTTTATCAAGTTGTCAAAGCAAGGAAGCTCCTGCACAAAGGCAAGTGGCTCACCAGGGGCCAAATTTAGCATAAATTTCCTCCTCTAATGGGGGAACTTGACACAATGAATACCATTGATTCCTAATTGGGGAGGATTGATCCATATGGATGTCAGTGGACTCCCACCTATTCTAACTAGTTCATTTTGACATTTTTCCAGTTTGGCAGTTTTTCCTAGTTTTTGGGTCCTTGACTTCCGGGGCTGTTTTGAGGCCCTAAACAACGTTTTTAGGGATCACCATAGTTAGACTGTAGACAGAATCAGATTCAGATGGAAAAAAGTTTATTCCTCGAATATACCTTTTCAATGGGCTATCGTGCACGTAAAACGAAGATCGTATGCAAAAGTTACGACCTCAAAAAGTTGATGTACTAACTTACCCCAATGGGGCCCACATGAATTTTCGTGCTTCATCTCCTAGGGTTAGGTTTTTGGATTTATAGGGTTTTTGAATTCATGCATATTGTCAAAATTCCTTCAGAGCCTCATTTTAATCATCTTCTTCTGAATGAGCGCAGTTGTCACATCTCTTCTAAGAGATAAGCCACCACCATTCCAACAAGCTTACTTTACGCTGCATTTTACAGTTTTAGCTTATTTCCTTATTGAATAGAAACCAATTTTATTATATCTTTGTTATTCTGTGTTAAGCATCGTTTAATAATAATATGTATTCATTTCATTCTACTCATAAAATCTGGATCAAGGCCAATGGTGATGGCATGGTAAAGGGGAGCTGGATGTGTGCACATTTTCCTCATGAAAATTTGGCATGATTTTCACTTGTTAACCACTTCTACACAATATTTAAAGATCAAAGGCCAAAAATAAGCTACAGAAATTTTTTTGGGGGTTGTTTCTAACCTGGACAAGTGACCACCAAAGGCCTCACTATGATAATCATTGAGGATTCTTTCAACATCTTCATGAATCAATCATCAATGCAAAATTATATCCACCCTTCAATTATACAAAGTGTCACTAATGATGGGGTATTTCTTTGCATGATGCTAAATACACTGACATTCATTACGAGAGAGGTTGGAGGGGAACCTTTGGGTCTGGAGATAGACCAACATGTCTTTGTAAAAAGGGTCATTGGAGGTTATGATTAAAACATTATTTTCAGGTAACACATTAGTTTCAACCTGATCATCACCATCTCTAGGTAACTCTGACATAATCTCGACAAAAACCAAATAATTCTTTGATTTTTTTGGTGCAAACCCTAGATCAAACTCTTGTAATATAACAATCCACTTATTATAATTTCCCTCGATTATACATCATGTCAAGACATATTGTAAAGGATTAATATATATAATCACTTTAGTTTTTCAAAGAAGAACATAATTCCAGAGTCATTGGACAACATGAACTACTGCCAAGGCCATATTTTCAACATGAGAATGCCTTAATTCTAGTCTAGCGATGCTCTAGCTGAAATAGTACACTACACGCTCTTGATGTAGGTCATATTCCTAAACTATTTCCATACCAATGGTTGATTCATATGCCACTAAGTATAACAAGAAATCTCTTCTATAATATAAACAAATCAATAATGGGGACATAAGATCCTTTTTCAAAGTGTTGAATGATCGTTGCAAAAACTCATCCCATACAAATGGGGCTCCTTTCATCAAAATGTGCATGAAACCTTTTGTCACCTCAGCATAATTAGTGATGAATATTCACAAGAAATTCACCGTCCTTTGAAGGTTCTGCAACCAATGAATGTTGTGTGTGGGAGGAAACTAAACTATTTCCTTAACCTTGAATGGGTCTACCATGATCCTATGCTTGGATACAATAAATCCAAGAAGTATCCCAGATATGGCACAAAAAAGTGCACTTATGAGGATTCAAATAAATCCTATAATATCGACATCTATCCAATACTGAACAAAGATGAGTGGGATGATATGCCCTCTTATGAGATTGAGCGGCTATATCTGTAATGACCCTTTACTTATTAATATGAATAATTTCATAAATAATCCTAAAAATTAGCTAAATTATAATTAATTATTATATAACCTTAATTAATTATATGTTATTAATTAAATTTTTTTTTTCTATGATTAGCTTAAGTATGATTAACTCTTTAATTAAGGGTTAATGAATGATTAATTATTAAGTGAGTCATTAATTGATTAAGTATTAAATTAATGGTTAAAAATAAAATGTAATGATTAAATGGGGTTACGTA
>ML799641.1:323107-339768 GCA_009831015.1 Picea engelmannii
ATTTAAGTAAAGGATAAGACAATAAATAAGAAATAAATGAATGGATAAGGCATTAATAAAGAGATAAGGTGTTTGGTGGGGGAAATGAATGTGCGAGGGCGGTGAAGGAGGAATAAGGGAGGTGGAGAAGGAGTATGAGGGGATATTCATTCATGCATGCGGGAGAGTGGAGAACTGGGAGTATGGGGACAGAGTGAATTTTTACAGTGGGATTTACAGTGTACCGGGGCTGAGGAGGTTTTGGGCTCGGAGGGCTAGGACGTCCATTGATGTCCTAGGTCTAGGCGTACTAGTCGGTAGGGTGGATGGTTTTGGGGTGTCCTAAGGAGCAGGTTCAAGCGAAGGGAGCAAGCTGCTGCGGATAACATCAGATCGAGGTATTTATATTTAAAACTTATGGTTTGTTACTTAAATTTAGTACCTATTGCCAAATTTTATTACGTAAGTATGGAGATAGATTGTAAACTATGAATATTTTACTTATGAATATTTTACTTCTTTAAAGACTTATAGAAATTACCGAAATTTGGGAAGAAATTTTAACGTAGGTTTGAAACCTGGGCACTACAATATCATTGAGATAGGATTAGAGAATGTGTTTAAGGTAATGAAAAACATATGAAATGGCCCATTGGAAAGTGGCTCCAATTTTTTTAATGCCAAAAGGAATAATTCAATAGGTGGATGCGCTTTAAGGACAAATAAATGTAGTTTTGTGTTGGTCTTAAAAACAGATTTGAATTTGATTGTAACTAGAAAAACTATCCATAAAATAGAATATTTCACTTACGGTGCACTCATCAATAATTTAATGAATCAATGGAGTGTGGTAGTTGTCATGAGTAAAGTACTTATCCAAATACCTAAATTCCATATACATGTGAACAATCCCTTGTTTCTTTTCAATAGGCACTGGGTTTGACACCTATTCAGTCAAGGGAACTAGGTATATAAATCCAACCTTGATCAACTTTTCTACCTCTTCCTTAATGGTAGCTTTTTTATGAGGATTAACAAGTTGTAGCTTCTTTCGAATATAATTTTCATTTTCATATGTATTGATCTTTTTTTCAACAATATTAGGATCTATACCTCACATCTCTTCATAGGTTCAAGAAAAAATGTCATAGAATTATTTGAAAAGAGTAGTGTAGATTTGAATCTCTTTGGTCCTCTTACATTTATTATATCTAATTACCCATTTATTATATCTAACTACCATAGTGGGCCTTATTTAATAATATAGTGAACCTAGTCCACCTTACATTGAATGACCTCCACTATTATCACTATGGGACCTCTGGGCCCCCCCACTACCTCTCTAGCTAGCTTACAAAGAATTTTGCTCCAATCAATACATTATCAATGACACTGTGTTTCCTAGAGATGTTAATTAGTATGGTCTTTAAAATGTTTTCCATATTTCCCTCAACATACACATCATGTGTCGAGAGGGGAATCACATACCAACCAAAATATACAGGTACAATAATACCCTTATCTCCAAATTCCATTCTTCTTAACTGAGGAAGGAAATGTGAACTGTGATGCATGTCATTCCAAGGAGTCTCAGTGCAAGTCATAACTTCCAAGATGGATTCATATGAAGGTAAAACCATATATACGGAATATAGAGTATAAAATTACTATAAAGAGAGTTGAAGTCCCACACAAGTGAGGTAAACTGGTCATACTCCTCCATTGATGAAGAAGTTTGATTAGTGTATGTAGCGACCATGCGAATAATCTGATGAAAAATATCTTCGATAGGAAAAGGCATGGAAATTTTTGAATATTATTATTCCTTTACCAAAACAAAAGGATTTGGTACTAGCCATGGGTCTTCAAAATATGATTTTTTGAAAGAAACTTCTACAGTCATGGGGTCCATAGTGATTGATGAGATTTCATAAACAGGAGAGGAGTCAACGTATGATATGGGTGGAGGGATGTTAAAAGTTCCCATTAGGGTAGGGTACAACCCAACACCCATATTCTCACATGTCCTTGTGGAATTATCCACCAACCAGAAATTAGGTTCCAACGAAGTAGCTGGATTAGGTCTACAAAAATGCAACTGGCCTACTATGACAATATTTCCATAGTGAGGGAAATGAATAATGTGGAAGACCAAATATATTGAAACTACCAATGCATCGGTCCAACTATTACCTAAGAGGATTTTTTAATCCAAAGGAGTGTCAACAAATTATACCTCTATAGACATGATCTTCCCCCTTAGTTGAACAAGGAATGATGGGATGATTCCATCTAAACAAGTTATCTTCAAAATATTTTATCATAATTAGCGAAGGGACTATCTCAGGGAGCCAAGGGATCACTAACACGACAAGGAAATCACACATGTGAAATTTCCTTTGTCTACCATAATCATGAAGATATTCGCTTTGTGGCATGAAAGTTGAATCTACAAAGCAACATAGTGGGGAAGTCGTGGCATAGAATTTTTCGAGTCAAAATTTTTAACATGAGAATCTACAGGATTGAAAGTTCCAATAGTTAATAATAATTCATTTTCATTGAGTAGGGAATATTTGGAGGACCTCCAAGGTATACATGGTTCATGGATCTTGGGATAGATATTCAATAATACTATATTTCTGAGTGGCCCAATCATTTGAGTTATGAGGTTACCTTTTCAACACACCTTTTAGAAGGCATGGCACAACAACAACTACTTATGTCTCTATGTGGAGAGGACTTGTTAGATTAAACATGGACACCTCTTTACCTTTAGAGCCTACCTCAAGGACATTATAATTGTGATCCCTAGTCTATACATTTGGTTCCTATTTGTACATAAATATTTTTGATGGGTTTCCCCCTTGTTGAGGGGCACCTTGGTTTCCCCCTTGATGAGGTGTAGGGTTATTTGGAACTCCAAAAACCATTTGATGGCCTTTTGGAGGAAAATGATTCGTTAAAACATCGAGTTGTTGGTGAGCATCCTGTTGTGCCAAAAATTGTGTGGGATTCCTCCAACTTGGGGAAAAGGTGATTAAGATGATTTTCCATACAAATATTGCATGGAAAATTTACTTTCTTCTTCTCCTTCTTACCCCTTCCAACATTGTTATTATTAGCATTATTTCCATCGACCCTTTCTTGATTTTACCATTCTTATTTTCTCTGGTTTGTTGATTTCCCTTCAGGTTAGATGCTTGAATGGTAAGGACATCAAACAATTGGGTGGAGCCAAAAGAACTAGGAGCACCTTGAGTAGTCTTATGTGAATTGTAATACAAGGAAATCTACCTCATTTGGTTTGAAACCTAATTATTTGGGGCATTTTCTAGTGAACCAATCACGCCATTGGCATGCAGTCCATTTTTCGGTTTGGTTGGATTATTTTATGCCTTTGGTGCATTGAGAAAAATCTTGTAGACAATCCTATATTGAGAATACACTAAGTCCAATTGTTGGGCTCTAAATATGGCTTCTTCTTTAGTCATAACCCTTGACAAAGTGATATATTTAGCGATATAAGGAAACATATATATTTAAAAAAACAAACTACTCAAAAAATTTTGGGGATTGGGGCCCTAATCATGTAGCATCTCTTTTTCCACTCTTGGATGTGGTTGGATATATGGGTGGAAGTATACTATTGAAATGAAGTCAAATATTAGTCCCTATCTCGTAGTAGACATGCAAGTAGAAATGATTTAGGAATGTCATTTCCAAAGCATCAAAGTTGTGAAATGACACTTATTGTAATGAACCCAGCCACCAGGCTGAGTCACGCTACCTCAAAATGACCACTTCAAGGATGCTCTGAAAACCAATTTGTAACATACCTAGTATAGAAAATACCAAAACGATTTTCCCAGATACTAATCTGAAACATACCCATTTCCCGGGTACTTCCAAATTCACCCGCTTGGACTAATTTCAAATTTTTTGTCCAATCTTTAATTAATCAAGAATATGAATCCAAACATGCAATTAACTAGAACATGGTAAACCATACAATAATTCTTAACAATATGCCATGAACAACATTAACAACAAACATGCATAGCATAAGAACATCATCTCAGAGATAATAATAATACACATCAGAGTATAAATATACAAGAAAACACAGAGAACACTTATCATTCATTAAACCATCCACCAACTAGATATAGACCAAGGACGTTCCTCCCAATCATAGACACTACTATTTCAAATATCAACAACAGGTCACCCTCAAGCCAGGGCTATGACTCCACAAAGACGGGTCTTAGGCCAACTCTACACACAACAGTTAGTTAACATGCTCTCATTTTTCATCCTAATTTCCATCTCTCTTCCCCCTTCAAACTGCATAACCCAAATAAATGAACCCCTTTCTTTGCCATGCAGTCCCTTAGGCTAGTCCATTTCTCTCTAGGGATCCAATTCTAATGGTTAGGGAATATCAATGTTGTAAATTCCGAGGATTCTCAGCCGTGGATAGTTATTTCAGAACTACCTTTAATCTCATGCACAAATTCATCCATTTCCTCCTAGAATGATAAATAATTCCTCACATCCATATCGCAATGGCTCTCCTCCTCCAACCATTCATTTCCATGCTTAGACCAAGAGTACATGAATGATAAATCATGAGGAAGATGAATGATTGAATTATGAAATGAAAAACACCCCCAAACAACCCAAGAGAGGGTTTTATATAATTACATGAGAAATAAGAGTCACATGGCCTCCCAAAGAAGCTCATGTAACCACTTTTCCCCACTAAAACGAAGATGGGTGAATAAAATAATAATAAAATACTTATTCCCTTTAGCCCACCCTCTCTCATGGAATCATATCCCCTTATCTCTTGTCCTTGTTCATCTTACAACCAACGATGTATTTTGTTAATATATATAGAAGTATTTCATTTCTAGGCACTCCAACCATTTCAACATATCGACTCACCAACCTAAGTTATATTTACATAATACATTCTAGTTCCTAGGGATCAAAATAGGGGGGTGGGGGTGGGGTGTTACACTTATGGAAGCTCAATGTACCACTTCGCAACTACTCCAGTCAAGGTACACTAGAAAGTTGTAAGCCTAATGCTATCATCCATCAGTGAGTTCAAAGAACAACAAAGATGGAACATCATTACATGATTTGTAGGCTATGTGAAACTATTCCTTCAAACTTCAGGATGTTTGAAAGTACTTTAGTGGGAACCAGTGGCCAATTTGGATGATGTATCACTATGTCATTTGTGAGATTCGTTAAATTTGGCATGTTCAACATTGCAAGAAAAGGAAATTTTATGTGGGTGAAAGAGTTCCAACTTTCGAGAGCTTGTCTTGTCATTTAGTTGTTACTCACAAAAGAATTACCTAGGATGTAACCACTACTAGGCATAAATGAAGAGTTTGTTTGGAAACTAAGGTTTTGAGGGAAGTCTACAAAGATTTGAACATATGGAGTAAATTGTCCACTCATCATATTACCCATTTTTGGGAAAAGTGTGCTTGCCATAGATATGTTAGAATTTGGATTAGCTATGCTTCCCAAGGATGGAATAGTTACAAGGATGTGCCCCCCTCCAAATGAAAAATCAAGGAAGGGGGTAAATGATCTCCCCACATACATGTTAACATTAGGAAATACATATGGTGTAATGGATACAACACAGGGCATTCATATAGATGGTATCCCAAATGAGAAAACACCACTATAACAACTAGAGAATTGATTCCCTATACCACTATTGGGAGTTATAATGGGAGGGAAGGTACTTCCACTTGAAATTCCAGAAGTGGATGTGAATGTACTTATCACATGGATACCCAAAATGGGAGGACTTATTTCTCCACTAGAAAAACTAGATGTGGGGATTTGGGCGCCCCCAACTCCTGAAGTACCACCGATGATTTTCATCATGGACCACTAGTATAAAGGATTTGTGTGTGAAATATGACTTCTATTATCAAAGTTGCAATCATGAAAAAGAGACGAGAATTGAGACTTAGTGAGGGGTGAATTAAATTTCACTAGAATTAGACCGGTAATATAATCAATCTCGATAGGCCCGATATTGTCTGGTGGAAGTGGGGATGGAAACATTATAGGTATAGGTATGTGACTATCCAAATCCCTAAGGTACCCTTCAACCGATAGATCTTCTGAACTATGGTATTCTTGCACTAGCTCTTCCCTTACAAGACTGTTCAATGTATATTGAGTCTCTTGATCAACTAGCTCATGTACAGGGGAGTCCATATTATCCATCCTTCACCTTTTAGGAGGTGGCTCTACACTCTCAGGAGAAATACCTATAGTTCATCTAGACTGATGAAGTGGTTGGTCCACCACTTTTAATAAAAAAAAACAAAAGTGATAAGACAAGAACAACCTAAAGCTATCTTAAAAACAATCGAGAATAACTCAACTAAAAAAAAGTACCTAATGTTTGAATAAACAAGAAAAATGTAACAACCCTAGTTGAACAAATGTTTAAGGATTATTAAGTAAAAAATAATTAGGGGATTAATCGTCTTAATATGGTATCAATTAAACAAGATAGGTATAATAATACTAATTAAATAATTATTAATTAATTAATGGTTGAAATTTGATTAATTAACTACCTATTACATTTAATAACATGAGTGTTAAATTTAATAGATTAATAAGTTATATTGTTTAAATAAAAAGGTTATGTACACGAAAAGGAATGACTTATTAATTACGAGAGGATGAAATAATAAAGGAAATAATAAGGGGCATTAACGAGAGGTAGGTAAGGAAGTAAATGCACGAGTCAGTGAAGGAGGAATATGGAGGGGAAGGAGGTTTACGAGAGGATCATTATTTTCTACAGGAGATTGGGGATTGGTTTTGGGGGCTCTTGGATTTGCAGAGAGGAGTGGAGTTTTGGAGTGGGATTGTATCAGTACAGGCACCGGGGTTCCTGGAGGTTTTCGGCACGGGGGCCAGGATATCCATATGATATCCTGGAGCTAGGAAGTTACCTAGTTGGCAGGGTGGAACTAGGTTTTGGGCAGTGTTTACATAGTGCAGCAGTGGTCAACAAGGCAAGCAGGGACAAACAGAGGGTTAGCATCAGACCCAGGTATTTAAAATTATGCATTGTTTTTAATCTGTTATAAAAAAAATTATTATTCGTTGTTAAATTTAAGTTACTGAAGTTATTATTATGAAGATTATTATTCTTTTATGAAGTTACTGCCTTAGTTTATGAAATAAATTGATGTTTAAATCTATTTGGCTATTACATATGGTATCATAGCTCCTCATTCACAATCTGGGGCCTTAACGGCCAAATTCCCATCTCCAACTCCAGCTCCGCCTAACCTGCAAACCAAACGTATTATTATTGTGATTATATATAAGCAAATCTAAATATATATAAATTAAATATTGAAAATGTAAAAAAAAAATGAATTTACTAAAGTAAAACAAGCAACTAGGGCTGTTACAATTATGCACCAGCTTTGCTTCAAAAGAATTCAATACATATATGAAACTTCCATCAGCTACAGTATATTTAGTCTATATGCACCATCCACTCTTTTATAATTGTCATAGTCATATGGTGGCCTCTTTTCATACTAGAAACTGAGATTGAGGTCACAAACCTTTTGTACTACAAATTCAGTATTTTATGCTAATGACAAATGTAATTCAAGCCTCTTTTCCTACCAATAAAACACATGCATCACTTAAATATCATCAACGTACCAACACAAGGAGTAAATGATCACATCACATCATGATATCCATCACAATTGGAACATTATTTAAGAAGCACCCAAACTGGAGATAAATCAAACCAACACATTCACTATAATCACGATTTACACATGCCTCGTCAATTTCAGAGTCATGGCACATAGAGAATTGACCATCTGAATCACCTTGGGAGATATTGCGTTTCAAAAATTTGAGGGCCTTTTGACACTGCTCTATATCTTCTTCCAGAGATTGTCTTTGTGAAAGCATCTGGTCTTGTTCACTCTCCATATCTGTCTCTCAAGAGCAAGTCCCAAGCAATCGATTTATTTGATTGAATCGGTATTCTCGCATGATCTCGTAAACCCACTTTGTTCTGGGAATTAATAGAAAACTGAAATAGGAAATAGATGATAATAGTACTGTTGGATAATCCGAATTAGGAAGAGAACTTGCAGTACTATTACTTCAATGTTGCTCGCATACCTGCGTTTTATTTATACGAGAAAAAGATAGAAGAATCGTTGTTTTAAATGTCATGTTAAGAAACAAAAAACCTATGAATAGCTCAAAGAACTGTGAAAGACCATTATTCACATAAAGAGTTGATGGCTAAACTAAATTTGAGTATGCCTAACTGGCTAAGTCAATATCATACCTGGTAACCCAGAATGCACATGAAAAGCTTCAATGGCATATTGCAAAGCTGCAACTGGATATGAACAATCGGCAACTGCAGCTGCCACTTCACTCACGGCCTGGGTTGTATTCGTTGTATCCATGGAAATGCTATTTTCACCCAATACCTGTGCAACATCATTGATGTATTCGGGTATGGTGTCCTTTTTGTCTGATACTTCTCCAATGGTGCTAACATACATGACTGATATATTTGCAGTCAAGCCACTTGCTCTTCCTCCAACTACCAAACCCCGATGCAGACCAGACATCGCAAACCCTGGTGTAACCTTCCCATGCTCCATAGACACCCTATATGAAGTTGTTTGAGGTCGAATCCCTAATACTTTATCATCTACCATTTTCATGGGTTTATTACTTTGTTGTCTGAATTCTCATCATCACAACTTCCATACCAGCCAAGTGTAGTGAGTTCTGGATTCAAATCCACCCCACCGCATCCCTTAAAACCCTTGCTGCCGCGCTCTGAGTGTGTACCATCCCCTTCAGATAAAACATTATCATTAAATCTTCGCAATATGGAAGTTGTTGGCGATGCAGAGAAAGTTGATTGAATGCACCTATATAGGCTCAATTTGGCTAATGGAGCCATCTCTTTATCTACTATGAGGCTTTCACTACTGCTTCAAAAACTTGAAGTGTCAAACATTGAATATGATTCAAACAAAAAATTCTATCATATGTTTTCCCGTCCAGGGAAAATTATGGTCGCCGCACGAAGTCAGACATTTCTAGCTCAAATTTAAAAAAATTCCTCGCTCAAACTAAGGGATCTTTTGCTCAAAATCGACGCATATTTTCTCCAACTGAGAAAAATTTTCTTAGACAACAATGTTTTAGCGAAACTTACTGGACTTTTTTTTTTTCTTTCAAGAATTTAACGATTGTCTGCTAAAACGTGAATGCTGCTGGCTCAGAATAATGAATTTTCCACGAAGATTAAATGCTTTAGCGAAATTAAAGCATGCATCGAAGATTACGAAAATAAAATATTGAGGAAAAACTAACCTGCGGAAATGTTCTTCTCTGCAAAGACTGTGTAAGTGGTTGAAGCATTTGGTCTTCCAACTTGGATTTCACACTAGTCTTCCAGCCTGGATTTCACACTGTAGTTCCTTCGTATTTGAAAGAGAATATACGCGAGCATGGGAGGGGGAATTTTTACCATCACCAGTTCATTAATAACATAGGCGCCAGATTTCAATGGTAGCACAATAATAACAACAGAAAAATACCATGTAACACCCAACCTTCTACCAATATCCATGGAAACCCACCATAGTTCCATTCTGTGCATACACATGGTATTCCAAATAAGGAGAATGAAGGGCACGTGGGCCGCATGCAAGCCCCACATTGCCGACTCGAGAGTCTTGGGGCAGGTGGGCGACATGCAATCCCCACGTTGCCAATACAAAGTATTTAAAAAAAAATTGGTTTACTTTTAATTTGAGTTGTAAATATCGTATTTTATTTATTTATTAAATTTTCTCTTATATATATATCATTTGATGAATTTAAAAAAATAAAATAAAAAAATAATAAAGTATAATTATGAAATTAATAAAGTTTAAGTAAAGTTAATGTAGTTTAACTTCCCCGGATGGGGTTCCATGTGAGAAAACCGGGCATGTGGAGGAGCAGCCCGGGCACGTGGAGGCATCATTAGGAGGGCCATTAATGGAGGCCCCTCCTCCCAGCTGCGGGCAGTTAATACAAGCCCCCGCCTCCGTAAATACTGAATGCTGATGGACCTCTTCACATGCAGACAAGGAACGGAATGCCAGAGCACTAAGCTCTCGGCGTTAATGGCTTTCTCTGTGCTGGGTTATGTATCCTACCGTCGCAAGGGTCATGGTTATGTTCATAGTTTTCATGTGAATTTGCCACAGTCGGCTCAACACTGCAGAGCAGGGGACTCCTCCTTTGCGCTCACCATGCCACGAATCAGAGGACGGCCTCGACGAGGTGTCGGCTGGTACACAGCTAAATCCCGAAGAAAGCGCCACCAAAAATTTTCCCAAGCAATTCGCGTGGCTCGGAGAAAACGCAGAACCACCGCAGCCATAGCACTCTCGCCGTCCAGAACCTTCATGGAGGAGGACCTATCTATTACGCTCCCTACTGACTTCTCAGAAAGTTGGATGTTTGTAGTCCCAGATGGCTGGGATCCCCCAACGTGCTTTGGGTACTCACCAATTGCTCACACCTCGGGCATCCTTCCACAGCCTTCCATCGCTCTGAATGAGAATTACATGGCTTGCATAGTGGAGGAGGAGACACAAGACAACACCACAGGGGAGCAGGACCAAGGGATGTCGCCGGACTGCAAGACAAGAGGACAAGGGCCGAGACAAGATGGACTGGAGCCGGAAAGAAGTTCGCCACCTTCACCGCAGCTGCTGCATCCATAGCATCTTAGGCTAATCTTTGAAGTGCGCAGCCTTGTGTATGACCAGACTTTCCGCGCCATGAGACTCAGCCAGCGACTAGATATGCTGTACGCGGCCTACTCCAAGGCCACTCCTCGATGCCAGTGTCCCACCTATGTGCAGCCCTTCGTCTTCCCCGGTAATGGCGACAATATCGACTGACTAGGTTCTAAGTTTTCATCATTTTAATGCTTTTTCCAATTACTATGCACCAGAGCTGTAGCTCTCCTGTTTCTAGTTTAATATGCTATAGTTTAGTTTCCTACATGGTTGTACACACAGAACAAATCCCGGGTTTCCTTCGGGCAGGGTGGCGAAACTCTATGCCTGATTTTGGTCATCACAGTGGACAGGCCAGCTGTCCTGGTTTCCTCTGTTGGCAGGACAGCTGGCCTATGCATGCCAGCTGTATGTATTATGTGACAATATAATAAAAAGGCTCTACTTTTTATTCAAAAAAAAAATGTAGTTTAACTTTATTTTATTAAACTAATTAACTTTATTAATTTTATTAAAAGTTAATTAAAATAGTAGTTAAGTTCGAGTAATATAGGGTTAAGTATAAAATTTAGAGGTCCAAGGGTTTTGAACCCAAGACCACCCACCAAGCGACGTGCCTTAAGAAGAGCAATAACACCAACGCGCCACACATATCACTTTTACAAATAAATTCGCATATAAATAGTTTAATTATCAATAATAGCAAGGTACTAGCCTGAAGAATAATCTCTGATTATCCAAGTGTCAGGCTCGTGAGTCCTTACACACAACTCATCAAGCCAAGCGCCAAGTCCCTCACTCCATTCCACCAGTCAAAGTCAACGCTAAATCTCAATGCAGCAATCGACAACGCCAACACTACGCGCCAAGGAAAATCTCCCGAGTCAAGCATCAGAGGATATTTAGTTATAAGCGAAAAGTTAAAAAGGGATTAGACTAGGAAAAGTGGGAAGGAGGTGGCATATGCACTAGGAGAGTAAGCATAGGAAGTGGTGAGTATGGCGCAAGGATAGTGTAGCTACAGGGCAAGGGATCCAATAGTTTTTTTTGTTTTTTTTCATAGGGGCAAAGAAATCAAGCTTAGACACTTAATCCTAACTCTAACCTAGCCAATCCCCTAAAGGAGTAATGTTTGTTTACAGACAAGTAAAGAAAACTTATGCCTAACCCTGTTTCTAGTTTGAGTAGCACCAATTTGAAACATCCTGGAACTCACCCTGACAACTTTGTTTGATGCAGGTCAAAGCATATAGGATGGTCAGGACTCGAGGGAGTCGAGGCAGGGGAGCGTCGTCGCAAGCACCGCCAACACCGCCAGCGCCACCACCACCATTGCCTGAACTAGCCCTTATACTGCGCTCGTTGGAAGCCATTAACGAGACTTTAAAGGGGTGACAACCGACAGGAACTGAAGTGGAACCCCCACCGTCTGGAACGGGCAATCCAGAAGCGTCAAGGGATTTAGGGGGAGGACCTCCACTTGAATACATCACGTGATAATTGTAGAATATCAAACTTCCAGAGTTTTCCAGGGGTCGCGCCAGTGAACACGCGGAAGAATGGTTGGAAGGCATGACAAGGTGTTTTGCCTTAAGGGACTATGCGTCCAACTCAAAGGCAAAGATCGCCATTTTTCAGTTGAGAGACAACGCCTTGAACTAGTGGGGCAACCTGGAAAGACAACTGCACCTTACCCCAGACATAGTATCTTGGGAACTTTTTGAGGAAAGGTTTCGAATGAAATATCTACCATCATACTACGAGGAACAACAGGTAGGGGCATTTCATGCCTTAGTACAGGGAAATAGAACTGTAGAAGAATATGAGATTAGATTTATGGAACTGGTCAAATATGTTTCGTTTATGGACAATGACCAACAACAGGCAGAGCGCTTCGTCTATGGATTGAACCCTAAGATAAGAGCTATGGTGCGGATGTGGAAACCGTCTTCAGTAGAAGAAGCGGTGGAAAATGTGTGTTATGCGGAAGAACATATGAACTTGACCGGGGGTACAAGACCGACATTTTTGCATCACTTGAGATTCTTAGGGAAGGCCCCGAGGACATTTCCTACTGGAGGGGGCTCAAGGCCACCGCCATATGGTAACAGAGTCACGCCAAGGACAGTAGCTGCAGGGATTTCAATGGAAATGAGTGCAACATCTTGTTCATCGACAACGGTGCAGACAGGTCCACGACCATCTCAGGGAACAACGAGTAGGGGCAGGGGTTCCAGGGGAAGGAACTCATTTCAGAGACAGTCACATAAAAGTGCACAGGTTCAATCTCGTGTTACCTATTGGGGGTGTGGAGGACCCCATTACCAACGTGACTGCCCAGAGTTACAATTAGGGTTCGTGCATAGAGAAGGAAAGGCACCGATGGGGAGAGAAAGTAGCAGCCACCAGATTTACGCAGCGGTTAATAATCGCCAGGCCGAACATCAATCCACGGTGGTGGAGTCATCAGGTACGCTAAATCATATCAATGTTAATATTTTGTTTGATTCTGGTGCGACAAATAGTTTCATTTCACCATCTGCATTAGAAAAGAGTGGGTTGGCAGCCTACGAGCACGATGACTTTAAACAAGTCGAGATGGCTTCGGGGGGAAAACAAGAGGTAGGACCTAGTGTCGATAATTGTATAGTAGACCTGGGAGTGTGTACTACCAGGTTGAAGGTATATGTCACTGCTCTCGGAGCATATGACCTGATCATTGGAATGGATTGGTTAGCAGATCATCGAGCTTTGGTAGATTGTTTCGCAAAGAGGGTGCTTTGTGTCGATGATGAAGGAAGACCAATAGAGATCCAGGGTGTACAGAGAAAAGTGTCATTACGCTTTATATCAACTATGAAGGTTAAGCGATGCTTGAGACAAGGGTGTCGACTTTATGTAGTGGAAGAAGTGAATGAAAGGAAGGGACCCTCATTGGATCAGTACCCGGTATTGTTAGAATTTCAGGATGTTTTTTCGAATGAGTTACCAGGGTTACCTCCTGAAAGGGAGATTGATTTTACTATAGAGCTAAAACCTGGTGCAGAACCAATCTCCAAGACTCCATCTCGGATGGCAGTGCCAGAACTTTGTTAATTTCAAATGCAGTTGAAAGAGTTGGTGGACTTAGGGCTAATAAGACCCAGTGTCTCACCCTGGGGCACACCAATAATTTTTGTAAAGAAGAAGGACGGATCCTTACAACTGTGTATAGACTACATGGAATTGAACTGTGCTACAGTGAAAAATAGGTACCCAATGATGCAAATAGATGACCTCTTCGATCAGATGAAAGGAGCAACGGTATTCTCAAAGATCGATTTTCAATCAGGGTATCATCAGTTAAGGATTAAGGAAGATGATATCCCAAAAACTTCCTTTTGAACTCGGTTCGGACATTACGAGTTTGTTGTAGTACCTTTCGGATTGACCAATGCGCCAGCAGTATTCATGAGTCTCATGAACGGCGTATTCCGGAAGTACTTAGATTGTTTTGTACAAGTCTTTTTAGATGGCATCCTCATCTATTCCAAGAATGAAAGAGAACATGAGGAACACTTGCGAATAGTGTTGTCCTGACTTAGAGAGAACAAATTGTATGGGAAGTTGTCAAAGTGTTCCTTCTTCCAGAAAGAGATCCACTATTTGGGTCATATCATTTCCGGCGAAGGAATCTTTGTGGACCCAGAAAAGGTAAAGGCCATTATGGAGTGGCCAGTGCCGAAAAATGCCCATGAGGTGAGAAGCTTCATGGGGATAGCAGGTTATTACCAGAGATTTGTATAAGGATTCTCAAGAATAGAGAAACCCATCACCACCTTGCAGCGCAAGGGGGTCAGGTATGAATGGACAGAAGAGTGTGATAGTGCGTTCATTGAGCTTAAGAGGTTACTAACTAGTGCGCCAATTCTATGAGTGCCGGATATGGAAAAGGACTTCATAGTATGCACGGATGCCTCGAAGCAAGGGTTGGGGTCTGTGATAATGAAGGATGGAGGAGTGATAGCTTATGCGTCAAGGAAGTTGAAGAAACATGAGGAGCTATACACAACTCATGATTTAGAGTTGGCAGCTGTAATGCTAGCTCTGAAACTTTGGAGGCACTATCTTGTGGGGCGAAACTTTGAGCTCAAAATGGACCATCAAAGTTTAAAACATCTCTTCACGCAAAGAGATCTGAATGCCAGGCAAAGGCGATGGAGTGAGTTTATGAGTGAGTACGATTTTGGTATTTCGTACATCAAGGGAAAGGAAAATGCGGTCGCAGATGCCTTGAGTAGGAGACCACGTATCTTCTCCTTGGTAACCTTAAAGGTCAATCTGAGGGAACATGTGTTGACACAACTCCCAGGAGACAGTTGGTATTTAAAGGTTACTTCAAACCTCCAGAGAGAGAGGCAGTTAGATCCAAAGTATGAAGGATATAGTCTGGAAACAGATGGACTGTTAAGATATCGAGGAAGGATGTACATCCCTGAGAATGGGGATATTCGAAGCATCATACTGAAGGAATCCCATATAGCACTTTATTGTGCGCATCCGGGTGTGAAGAAGATGTACACAGATATGAGGAAGATCTTCTTTTGGGTAGGCATGAAGCGGGATGTAGTCCATTTCATCACCAAATGCCTAGAGTGTCAACAAGTGAAAGCCGACCACCATCACCCGACAGGCCTCCTACCACCACATGATGTTCCTATATCCAAATGGGAAGTCATCTCTATGGATTTTGTTGTGGGGTTGTCGCTCACATCTCATAGACACAATGCCATTCTGGTGATAGTGGATAAGTTAACCAAGAGTGCTCATTTTATTCTGGTTAGAGACACTTACAATGTCACTGATGTGGCACGTGTGTTTGTAAGCGAGGTTATCCGTTTGCACGGGATACCTAAGAAGATCATCTCAGATAGGGACTCCAGATTCACTTCTAGGTTTTGGAAAAGTTTACAGTCAGCGTTGGGGACTCAGTTGAACTTAAGCACAACTTATCATCCTGAAACAGATGCACAAACTGAGAGAGTAAATCAAGTCATGGAAGACATGCTTAGGATGTATGTAATGGATAATCAAATCCAGTGGGAGAAGTACCTACCTTTAGTAGAGTTTGCCTACGATAACAATTATCATAGTTCCATTGGAATTCCACCCTATGAAGCTTTGTATGGGAGGCCATGTAGAATTCCATTGATTTGGGATAGACTAGAAGACCGAGTAACAGTTGGGCCAGAATTGATTCAAGAAATGGAGGAACAGGTGATTCAGATTAGGCAGAGAGTAAAGGAAGCACAGGACAGAAAGAAAATCTATGCGAATGCACACAGGACCGACCGAAGTTATGAAGTGGGAGACCAGGTTTTCATTCATATCAGGCCTAATAAGAGTACCATATAGTTCGGGAAGGGGAAAAAATTGTCACCTTGGTTTATAGGACCATTCAGGATCCAAGAGAAAATTGGACCCGTTTCATATTGTCTCATACTGTCACCCCACTTGCATAAAACTCATAATGTATTTCTTGTATCTATTTTACGTCATTATGTTGCTGATGAATCACATAAACTAAATTGGAAGGAATTGCAAGTATCGGATGTGGGAAACCTCACGGTAGAACCGTTACGCATATTGGACCGTAGAGTCCGACAGCTCAGGAACTGTCTAGTAGACCAAGTTAAGGTCCAGTGGGACAATTATAGTCCAGGATATGCTACTTGGGAAGATGCTGAGACATTACGACGAGACTATCCCTCACTTTTTTGACCACCTCGAGAACATGTTTCTCGAAGGTGGGGTGTATGTAACACCACCTTTTGACTTAGA
>ML799641.1:377716-389588 GCA_009831015.1 Picea engelmannii
AGACCGAAAAAGGGTTAAACTATCGCTCGAAGGACGTGTAACTTCAAATACTTTAACGAGTGTGAAAAAAGCAAGATCACTCGGCAATCTTTTCATATTTAGGGAGTCATGAAAAGAGCTTAAAGTTAACTCCAGGGGGGTTCATTTTTCGTGTAACCACATCGAGCCCGGAAAAGAGATAAAACAACGCTCGATCACATTGGTAAGTCCTCCATTCCATAGCTTTTCATGGTTTAATTTCATGATTTTAGTGGTTAAATTTCAAGTTTTAAGCTATTTTTTGAAACCCTATGCGTGAATGAGGATTCTCGCAGGCTACCCATACGGGGCCTGTGAGAAGTTTTCATTTCCGCAGGTGGGATTAAGCTACAGTACGAGAAGTTCGCACTGTGCGTTATAATCCACCTGCGAACAGCGCAGATCCCAAAAAATTGTATAATATTTAGCCATTTTAACCAATTTTTCTCATGTTTCAAATCATTAACTATCTTCCCATGGTTTCCATGCAGGTTAATAACTATCACAATGGTTCTCGAATGGAGAGAAAGGGAACATGAGGAAGAAAACACTAATGCCGAAAATCACCCTCAAACCATTGCCGCTTTAAGAGATTGCGGTCTCCTAAAGTATTTCCGCATACTTGGCATGAGAGCCCAAGTTCGATTGTTGGAACATTTAGTCCGGATGTGGGATCCGGATCAGCAGGTTTTTAATGTTGGTATTCATACATTGACGATTGATATTGAGGATATCTATTTCCTGACTGGGTTGTCAAGACGGGGTTCTTATGCCAGTTTGACTGGTAACCGCAGAGGTGGTATGAAAATGAGTGAGTACTGTCGAGAGTATTGCGTGCCAGAGGCTGAACGACAAAAGGGAAAAGTGGCCATTTGGGGAGTGACTGATATAACTCTCCGTACCATTATCTTCACCATAGCTCGGATGGCAGGAAGTGCAGCCCCGCATATGGCTCTACAGAGCTACTTTCAGTATGCCCTCGAATGTGTCGAGCCCCGGGTCTTTAACTGGGCTGACGCAGTGTTACGCAACCTCAAGAAACAACTGATCGCTTTTTCGACTGGCTCCAAGGCCAGGTTTTGATGATAGAGGATTATGCGTATGCTGGCCTAGACTTTCGCGGTGATCCTGACCTTGCCCTTCTTGAAGACGCACAATGGAGAAATATTGGTAAGAAGTACACCAACTTTTTAACTTTTTAGATGTTTTTGTATTTTCATCATATTAAATGTTTTTGGTTTTTATAGAATCATCCAAAGACTAACACCAAAATTTTGTTGATAACACAAATGTTGGGGCATATAGACCTACTGGTAGTTCTCCTGTTCAGCGTCGAGGAGAGGTAGCAGTTCCAGTCCCCCAGTATGCCGAGGACTATCTTACAATGGAGCAAAACTTAGAGGGTTTGATGACCGATGTTCCAGATATGCCTCTAGAGGAGATCCCACGACGCGATCAACGTCACACCGTGGGAGTCTCTGCCTCTATGGGTCATTTTCTCCATAGAGTAGCCAGGACCTTAGCGTGTTATCGTGAAAATCATTAGTGATGTCACTTTTTGTAGAATCCAGGAGCTTCATTTTTTGATATTTTGGTCTTCAGACACATTTTGTAAAAACAAACTTTGATCGTTATATATACATGGGTTCTACCGGCTTACTTTACAATTGTGTACAATTTAATGTGTTTGATTTTATAAGTGATTTAAATGCCTGTCCAATATATAATTAGCTAAAGCGTTTGTTAATGTATTAAGACTTCTCGGACTGTGTTGATATTTTATGTAATCAAAATGTCTTTCCAAGAGGCGAATCCACAAATATATCCTCAATAATGTAGGACTTCGAATAGAATATACATTACTAAGTTGTAGTACTACCAACTGCGAGTCAAGTCAAACAACCAACTAACGAATTCTGAGAGAGATACCATCAACCAACAATTCAACCATGGCGCTGTACTCTGCAATGTTGTTGGTCGCTCGGCCAAGACATATACCTCGTAGAGATATGAGTTCGTTTGTTGGGGCATAGATTGCCCAAGCAGAGGAAGCTAGGTTCTAAGTACTATGACTAGCACCATCGACGAAGCCAATATAAGGTAGCGAATACTCCAACATTTGGAAATCAAACACAACGTCACGTAAGGGTAGAGACCAGATAACGTCAAAACAAAACTAAAGTAACACACTCACTCAGTATGATACATAAAAATACAAGTACTCATGCACAAATGACTTATGCGTAGTACTTCTTCAAGTACAACCCATTCCTGGGTTCACTCAAAGGCACACCATCATAGTCCACTAACTCATACACTCCTTTTTCCAAAACTTTACTAACAATATAAGGCCCACGCCACATTGGTTCAAATTTCCCAGCTCCTAGGACATCTTTATCTTGTTCATAAAGAAGAACAAGATCTCCTTCATAGAAGACATGAGGTTTGACATGCTTGTCATACTGTGCCTTAACACGTTTCTTCTGGGCTTCTATTATAAGAGTAGCGTCACGACGAGTCTCATCTAATCGCATCAAATACAATAGACATTCCTCTTAAGGTAGACTGCGGGAATCAAGCATTCTTGCAGGAGAATATGTAAGTAGCTTGCGAACATGTTTCAAAATGTGAATTCTGGAAGAAGACAACTGTAACTTTTCTCAGGAAAGTATTCTTGGTAAAGATCTTGATCTTCCATCACCATGATATCATCATGACATCATCAAAATGACCAAATTTGTGGATAACACTATTATGTCCAACTTCTCCCAATATTCCTTCGACATACCAGTAGGTGGTGTACTAGTATTTTTTGTACTAGTAGGTTGTGTACTAGTCAACTATGTGCTAGTAGGCTGTGTACCAGTAGGTTGTGTACCAGGATCCACAACAATCCATTATTCTTTGTCTACAAGAAGGTCCTCCATCTTGAGCTTCCATAGCTCAAATTTTTACCGTTGAACTTCTCTATCTCGATTCTAGAAGAGCTCGCCATTCCTCTTTCTACACTCAAATCACCACTACAAAATCTCCCACTAAACCCAGGTTTATCATAGACCCAAGATAAACTTGATCTATCAAGACCGAGCCAAACCCTCAACAACAAAGGCTTCCCTCTGAAGCTGAAAACGAGATCTGATACGACATGGAAGTTTTAAACCTATGAAGTAACACAATGCATATATATTCTTAAGAAAAAAAAAAAATAATCAATGGCTCATACGCATAGTACACAGACATTTATACCGGAAACCCTTAATCGGGAGAAAACCTTTCAAATCTTCATTGTATTAATTTCACCATTCACAATACAATATATATACAATGTTTTTTAGGTATTCCGTAGATACCAAAATCCTAATCCCTTAATCCAGGATTAATTTAGAAAACCACTAAAAATAGCATAATCCGCAAATACTGCCCAAAACAATTTTGAGGCACTGCGTGTAACCAGGGGGGCCATACCTGGCCCCCCCTGGGACCCCCCTAGGAAGCGATCATTAGATGAAATTGTCAAATATGACACACGCACACACACACATGCAAAGAATATAACACATACCCAACACAGAGTGTATCCCACACAACGACCCAGATGTAAGGGCGCTTGATGACCAGGTGTTCCCAAATATTTGATGGTCATACTTACACATGGTATCCTGTAGAAATATGGCTTTCCCATGCATGGAGGTTTTGAAGTCACTAATCAACCATACAGACACGCATAAATTCTTGATCAATGATGAGAATGGAAGGTGTGTTGGAGTTTTCCTCTCGATAGAAGTCCAGAAGTACTACAAACTCAGAGACCCAGAGGAGCGGTTGAACACAGAATTCATGGTGAAGTTATACGAATTCCATGACACTAGCCGATTGATGGCCTCATGGTGGAAGGAGGACAAGATGTTTACAAAACAGAGAAATGGATGGTATGGGACAATTAACTTGAAGGAGCCATACATATACTTGATGGCTCTCATCTGTCGACTGTATGGAGAGAAGGACTGCTCCAAGTTTCCAGAAGCATGGATGCCCCTAGAATACACTGTGGTGATATCCAGGAGCAGCTTCAACCAGGGAGAAATAATTTCCAAGAAATTGATCATCTGTGTATAGCAGTCTCAGACGCCGAAAGAGGGGTAAGCACCCACTTTCCACATGGCCTTGTACCTGCTCGATGTTATCTGTGCGAGAAATGTCTTCACCGACATGAATTTAAGATGGCATGTTGTGGAGCTCCCTGTTCATGTTTACTTCAACATACTATAGGATAACAGGTACAAAAAATCCTATGCCCTTATTTGTGATGAATTCATCGCCCGAATTTATTTTATTGTATTTAAAAAGGAATACTCAAGACTTTTTCAGCAGCCAAGAAAATGGTAGAAAAGGTAGGCCACTGGTATTTATATGAACACACAACCTATATCAGGGTGTTTGGGGTCACCAAATCACCACATCTACTCCCTACTCACATCTCGGACAAACTCATTGTTGGAGAAATCTGCTATCAGACTATCCTACAGGGCTATAATGCCACACTAGTCAAGGACAAGAAGGGGGATTTCATACCCTACAACTTCCATGTGGGGTTTTAATTGGTAAAGGACACCACTCAAGCTAAAAAATAATGGTTGAGTCAACTTGAATTCAGGTTCCCGACAGGTCGATTCCACAAGCATGACCCTAAAGGCATGGTCCTCCAACATGCTTCACAAGTATCACATTGTTGGCCATACACACATGAATAATTTGAGGATGAAATTTTCATAGAATGCACTTAGGACTGGGAGGAGTTAGTACAGAGAATGGCCAACCTGACCATGACCAGGTTCAAGGAAATGAGCATGGATGAATAGGTGGAGACAATAAAGAAGTTGTCTCAAGAGGACCTCGGAGTTAGGGAAGAAATAAGAGCAGCAGAGACTGCAGAGGCACAAAGAAGAGGATTTCTCTTGATAGAAGGGGAACAAAGAATCATTGATCAGTTACAAAATGACACAGATCTTGTAGAGATGTCGAGGATCCCCACTGATGACCCAATTACGAGAAGAGGAGAGCCAATACAACTTTAAGAAATCACCAGGCCAGAAAACCCTGAAGTTCCATCACCACAGATCAAATCACCAGGGGGAATTTCAACCCAACCTGAGATATCAAGGACACTAGGAAGGAAAGTGTACCAAACTCCTTGTTTGACTTAATAACCATATATGATGAGGAGGAGAGTTTGGAGGTTTCCCTGGTGACTCCAGTACTGACTATAGAGGAAAAGGAACCTGAGAAAACATCTACCCCAGGTCTCGATGCTCCAATTCAAAACCTTCCGCAGAGTGACAATGAGGTCAAAAGTGTCTTAGACACTGAGCTACTCGACTTGCCAGGAACCCCAATGGACAGCTTGAGGGATGATCTAGGATCAGGTGGTTAGAAGGAGGAATTTCCACAACAAGAAATCATCACATCGATAACTGATTACCAAGTAAGTACCAGACCTATCCCCGACTCTTCAATTTCGGTTGATACCTCACCAATTGATGCACAAAAAATGGAGTTCAAGCCATAGGAACACATAGAATAAGTTCAGGAACCAATCCTGAAGAAAATACATATAGTCGGGAGCCTGGGAGATACTCTAACCTGGGGAGAACAAAAAATCCCCAAACTTGTTGATGAGGTCATCAACATACAAGCGATTGCCTATGACAGAAAGAGAAAATCCATCATGAAGAGGACCACTTAGAAGAGAAGGCTCATGCTAGATAGATTGATTCTCATCACTACGGAGGAGAAGTTGTTGAGCACTGAACACACCAAGACATCCAAGCTTATCGGTGGAGAGATGAAAAGGAGTTGGCCGTCGTGCTAAAGGATTTGGCGAATCTACGCCATTTGGAGAAATTCTATAAATACTCAATGTAGGCCACGATGTTCCTGATGAGTGAGTTCCAGGACGCTTATACAAAATTCACAAGTGAACGACACCTTTAAACTTTTCACTATAGGCATAACTGATTTCTAAGAGGATACCCTTATGACACTAGCGACCTACAAAGACGTGGAGAGGTGGTATGAAAAATCTCATCAAGCAGTAGAAATGATCTATTACATCAACACAGTACAAAAAGGTTGAGACGTTAAAGAGCATGGTATTCGGGTGCTAAGGTATAGCAACATAGATCAGATCAGGAAAGTGACCAAATACTGGGTAAAAATGGCCCATGAACATCAGCGGGAGATTCAGGAGAAGTGGGCCGAGTGTGAAAAGAGATGGGAAAATATTAATCGGGAGATGAAAGGAATGGGCCTCCCGGAATTTGGCTCACCCGAAGACTTTGTTGACCTGCATGACATAGTCAAGCGACATGCAGAACAATACTTGGCATGGACAAAAGATATCGCAAAGGTGGCGAGCATGGATCTAGGTCAAGTACAACCATTCATGGAGCATTCGATTAAGGCTTGAGGAGTTCTACAACAGTTGAGTGTTAAAATAATCAAGTACAGAGAATGAGCAGTAGAAGTGAAAGAAATTATTTCAGCCCCGATGGAATAGAACAGGTTCCCGTATGCCAACACATGCGAGGCACTCTTCATCAAATGGTTGGAATATGAGAAGAGTCATCCACTTCAGTAAAACCATTATATGATTCTCAAAGAACAGAGAGATTGAAGAACCACATGGCGATGTTTTTTTTTACTTAACTTGTACTTGTAATAGCTATTTTTAGTTAATGATTCATTATAAATACAAGGATTGACCTTTTAGCAGTGGTCGATGGTTTTGGAATTGTAAAGAACTATTTCCGAACTACCTTAATTGAGAAGTCTTGTTTAGGACCGGAGAAAAAATACCGTTTTTTGTTATCAAGGGTGTTATATGATCAGATTGAGGAGGAAGTACTTCCAACTTTATTTCAGTAATTGATGTTTTAATGAGTAAGAGTTTCTGAATCTATTGATAAGTTATTTGTATCAATATTTTTTGCAGTTCTTGTTCTTAATGATGGAAAGAAAATTATTGGGTTAATGTGTGATTAATGATTAGAGCTAAGGGAACTATTTTTATTTCCATCACCTTATTACATGCGTATTTTCTTCACGATAGTTGTATCTTAGTCAATAATTGAAATACTATCAAGTTAATGTATTATTACTAGGCTTGTAACATGTGCGAATATCTTTGTCTACATGCTTGAGCACGAGGGCTATCCCAAGCTCAACTTTATTTAGTAGTTAAGAATCCCTTCCACCAGTTAGTTTATACCAACACAAATCATTTTATTAGACTCATATTATAAAAGAAAAGACAAAAAGAGAACGTTTAAATTGAAGAAGGAACTTTCATAGGAAAGTATCCTGGCAATCACCATGTAAAGCCCATCGATAAATTGGCTAGATTGAAATATTTGGAGAACCATTCCACCATCAAATGTTGTTGATTCTAATTGGGTCTCTGTGGTGGGTTTTTTTCCTTCTATTGAGTTAAATGGATCTAGGACCCCTCAACAGGTGGTTAGGAACTACATCTAAATTGGTGAAGAGTATATCAAAGATCCTTCCAAAATTTGGCTTGGGATGATTAGGGCCGAATACCAGCTAATGAAGGTGTGGGAAAGAGTTACAATAACCGTCATGCAATAATAACCTAAGGTGCAAGTACCCTCTGTCAAGATATTTAAACACTTATGATTTAGTTAAGATTAACTTGGTTTAATGTGTCATTAGGTTAAAGTGTGTTTATTAGTGTGTTTCCTTAGTATGCATTAGTATGCATTTGTAATTTGATGGTCACTGTATGTTCTTGACATAGAGTGATATAACGACTCATATTCTCTTTGATTTTAACGACTACATTGATATGTGGATTAGAACCCGATCTGTCCATGATCTCTATTTAAAGAGCATGGAGGGTCATTTGCTAATGACCGATTATGAGAAACTCTCTTGTAAATCTCTTTGTAATATTATCTTTTGCATTAATAAATTTCTCGAAGTGGACATGTTGGCTAGGGACATGGATGTTTTCCCACAAAGGTTTTACCACATAAAACATCGATGTGTTGATATTTCATCTGGTTGTGTGAGTGGTTACTTAAGGTTTTTGTCCTCCATTGGAATATCTGTGTTGTCGAACATGCTATCAGAGAGCATTTGAATACCCACTCTGGTTGTAGATCAATGTCTTGAAGCCATATTGCGACATATCTATTTTTTTCCATTTCTATACATTTTTGGGTCATGAGGACTATTTCAATGTGTCTGGAGTGCTTCTTTCAGCTAGAAACTCTTTTTTGGCACCCTAAAGTGCAACATAGGGTACTTTCCTACAAATGGTTGCAAATGACTTATTATTTAACTATATTTAATAACATACTAATAGGTCAGAACCCTTGTGTGACTTGTGTGACTATGACGAAGAGATGACACTTATGCTTGATGTGATTATGAGTTGGCTGAGATGATCTCTATTGTTTATTTTCATTTAGAGTCTCTGACCAAATAATTAAACAAATGATGTTATGGGAGATATGATTTAAAAGGGAATGGTGTTGTTTTTATATAACACTCACAAGTATTATTATGTTACATGTATTTTGAAGAAGGACCTCAACTCCTTGTTTAATTTATATGTGTGGTATGGTGATTTTATGCCACGAGGATTACCCACATTGTTTGAATTGGAAGTAAGTTTGAAACATGGTATCCCTAGCAAGTATTTGATATATCTCACATTGGAATTTTTAAACAAGGGTTGACGCATTTGTTAAATTGGAGACTTAGGGAAATTGTGGTGTATTCAAATTGCATTAAATTGATTTGGATTTAGTTCTTGATGTGATGTATGTTATCTTCCTAGTACTGGATTTGGATGAATGTAGATACAACATGAAGTAAATGCACACTACTCTAACCCTCCTCGAGCCCCCCACCCTAGTCATTTTTCATTTTCTCTTGTTGGTTGCTGCTGGTTCGTTTTGTTTGCCCGTGGAAGAGGTATACAAGCTTGGTTGTTTCTCCTTAGCAATTTTTACACAGGTATATGTTTCTTGCTACTCCATCCATGAATATTTCTCTCTGCTCTTTAATTAAGTCAACAATTGGCTCTTGAGTTTGCTTGTTGTCTGTGCATTTCCAAAGTTTATAATATATAGACTTTTTTATTGTGTATGGATTGATGTTCAAGTGTTGGTATCTATGGCATTGTATTTGAACCATGCGCATTGAAAAGTTGTGTGGATGTTCTTACTATATATGGTATTCTTTCTTTACTTGTGGGAAGAATACAGCTCGGGACTCTCAGGCCTGTCTTACCCCTGGTTTCTTGTTTTGGGTTTCTTCCCTAAGCATATCACTTCTCCTTACCTATGGGTTATATGGACACTCTTCATGTCATTTAAGTTATTATTCTTCGTGCCCATTGTGCCCGCGTCCTTGTAAAAACTCTGTGAATATAAATGTGAAGTTTTGTAGAAGTGCTAAGCTTCTCATGCTCCTTTTGGCTAAACCCTCAATTTGGTCAGATCATCCCCCTCACCAAATTACTCTTCATTGTTATGTATTGAACCTTGTGTATTGGAAATTATTGTGGAAGTGGCCAACCCATAATTTAATAAAGACATTGTTCGTGCTCATTTTTGGTCATGTGTTTAGTCGATTATTTGCTGTGAAAAAATGGAAATAATGTTAAGCCCACTCATGTGTCTGGTAATACAGTCTATCCTGTGGATATATTGGGGTGATGACAACATTTCAAAATCATTATTTAAGGGATACAACCTAATGTAGGTTCGATTTTCTATGAAAGGAATACCTCTGTGGATGAATTATCTATATGCTAAATGAGTTTTGTGAACCAGAATGAAAGGGATTTTAGGAACGTTGTTATTTGAAGTTTCAATTTTGAATTATGTTATACAAAGGGATCCTTTTTGGGGCCACTTCGTGGAACCATGTGGCAATTTAAAATGTATTGTTGATTATATCATGGACACAGTCTATCCTTTCCTCCACTGCTTGTTGTGTTGGATATGATTATTACGATGTTGTTCACTCCTCAACTCTGTTATACTCAAGTAGTAATATTATTTTTAAATAATTCTTTGGAAATAAAATATAAATTGGTTGTTGTGAAAAGAAGTTTCTAAGGAAAATGAGCAACCTTGAAAATAAACACCAGTTTGGGTTTTTTTTTTTGGAAATAGGGTGTTGTTCAGTTTTGAAGTAGTAAGGGGTTTTGAATTTTAATTGACATTGAAGGTGGAATTGTTTGATATAATAGAAAAATATCCATGGGAGTCCTTCCATTATTCCATTTTACGCAAAATACACTCCCCTCATTATCCCAATTTCATTTTTCACTCCATGTTTGTTGTTGGGGAAAAACACCCTACGGACTAACAAATAGAGTTCAGACTTTGCATGCAGATATGACCGAATAGAAATTACTTTCTACCTTCATCCCTAGATTTAAATCCCCTTTTCTTAGTAAATGCATGGAAAGATCAACCAACCTCGTTACCGGCGTTTGATGTCGATCCTCCATTGTGCTTGATTACTTGTTCGCAATACTCCTTCCAAAGCTGATCTACATTCAAGACGAGCAACAACTATGCATGCATACTACTTATATAATAACGGGTTAGAAATCAAACATAAACTAATCAAACCATAAAAAGTTCATGAATTGGGACGGGAAAAACATTCTCTTTATTACTTAAAATGAGTCAACTTACAAAAGTTGAGACCGACCACCACTCCTTGAACCTAATCCTAGGCTCCTCTTCTTCTGTCCTTCAAATTCTTTTCTTTAAATATCCTTTGGCATTAGGAAAGGCTAAAGGGTTGGGACAATGGGAATATGTAAATGGGCAGATTTTCTTTGCTATATTCTTCCTCCTCCAAATGGTACCCCTACCCCTTCTTTTATAGGCTAGAAGGAGATAGGTATTTGGACGAACCCTCGACCATGCATGGCCGGGAGTTTCAGTTAACTCACCCATAGCTTTTTGTTCCATCGGCAACTTTCCTTTTTTCATGCTTTTGTCAGTCCACGTGGGCTATTTTGGGTCAGCCAGCGTGTACACGCATGCAGTAATGGGTTAGGGCGCGTGGGCCTTTATACAAGAAGATTTTCAAAGATTTTTTCAGCAATGTTTTTGGCAAAGAAAGGATATCAGTTGGCCTGATGCCAGGTAAGCATGTGTGGTGCAATTTAGGGTTATAATAGATGCCCCCTAATGTGTGAGGTTAGAAGAGCATCTGATGGCCGAAATACATTACCAATCTTTACTGATGTGTCGAACGATTGAGCCCAAGGATCAGGAACCAGGAGGTGCCGCCTGCAAAATAACAAATGTCTCACTGAGGCGGGCATACCCATGCTCGGGATAAAATAGAACCATGGCTACCAATAAAATACACTATAGATCCATGTCAAATAACTATAAAGAGTAGCCGCGAACAATACACAATGGAGCTACATCTCAAAACCAGAAAGATATACATATAGAGTATCAATCTTCCAGAAGCTTATTCGGCCTGATGGCTGGAGATGAGATCCTCAGAGCTCGAGCAACAAATTCAAAATCTTCCAAAACTCGGGTAGGAGTGTAATATGGGTGTACGACTACACTAGGGATGATTTTAAGGATGGAAATTTATTTTAAAATGTAGAAACCTTGGCAAATTTTACTTATCCTTCATATGCTAACTATAAATGTTTGGTGATATTTTTGTAAAAATATTCAAATTTCTAAGGATTTTATATAGTTTTTATAAAATTTTGGCGATTTTTAAGGTAAAATAATTTTATCCTATAGAATTTGGGCGAATCATTTTTAAAATAACGAAT
>ML799641.1:390529-438159 GCA_009831015.1 Picea engelmannii
GTGACTTCAAATTTCAGTTTAATGAGCGTGAAAGGCCACAAGATCGCTCGACAATCTTTTCATGTTTAGAGGGTCTGAAAAGGGCTTAAAAGGAGACCCGTTAGTTTTTTGGGAGTCCTGAGGGTGAGAGCAAGAGCGAAGAAAAATCATGCAAATGAGGCTCAAACTCATATTCAGGAAAGACTATAAGGACCCCCGATCCTACAGTGTGTTAAAGATGGCATGGACACCATAATGCAACCAGAACCTACCTAGGGCATCCATGTTCTGGTAAGCTCTACCGCCAAGTTGCAACACTTCTAAAGCAGATATGACGGTTCTATGTTACAACCTGATGGGATCGATCCTATGGCAGAGGAAAAAGACAACGAGACACAACATTCAGGGTAGTAACCTAACCTATATGCTCAAGTTGATTCTTGGAAAAAATTTCATGGACCGTCAAAATTTTCTCAAAACTCAAAAAAAGTGTCCCAATACCTGATCAAATCCCTCCCATATAACTCTTGAATCACTCTAAATGGTTTTTGGTATAAAGAAACTGATAAGGGAGGCCAAAAAAGTGACAAAAAGAGGCCACAAAGTCTATAAATAGAAGCTGGTAGCTCATTATCACCATTTCTGATTTGGAAATTGACTCTGGAGCCAAAAGACCCCCTTTGCTAAAAACGGTGATTCTGGGAGCTACAGTCGACGAAGCAAACTTCCCCTTGGACCAAGTAAGTACAAACTCCCCTATCTAGCTATTCAATTCTTCAATTTTTCATTTGATTTCGTTTTTTGGGTGGGTGTCTACCTTTAAAAGGTCGGCCCTAGGTCCACGCGGCCTGTCCAGAGACAACCCACATGTACACTCGGGAAGAGTAAATACTTCCCACGTGTACACGCGACTGTCACCTCTACAGCATGCGTGGACCCCCTTTTTTTTCAAAAATAACTCAAGAGCAAGCACTGACCCTCCTGAACTTGGTTGTGTTGGCAGGATGTATGTCCAGTGGAGGGAAAGGGAGCATGAAGCAATCAGTGAGTTGGTCGCGGGAGATTCGAATGTCATGGACATGTTGATGCAATGTGGTTTACTTAAGTTATTCCTGTGTCCATTTATGCGAGCGCAACCAAGGCTACTGAATGCCTTGATTGACTACTGGCACCTTGATGCAACAGCCTTCATGCTAGAGGGGTAATCACTGGTGCCCACCACCAAGGATATCTACTTTTTGACTGGCCTCTCAAGGAGAGGGGAACCAGTCAACTTCAGGACGTTTCCTGCGGGACCACATAACATAGAGAAACTGATAGCCGAGCAGTGTGAGGCTGGGACAAACCATGTGAGCTCCCAGGTGCCCATCAATAATATTACTAACCTATCGCTACAGGTGATATTATTACTGATTGGGCGGATTACCAGTTCAGCAGCCTTGCATCAAGTGTCTCGCGCACAGATGAACTGTGTTATCCAGTGCTTGAATGCACAGAGTTTTGACTGGAGTACCACACTACTTGAGTGTATGAAGAGGCAATTGACAGATTGCCGACAGCGGACACAAAGGAACTTTGGGTTCAGGACGATTTTGTGTTCATTCTTCTTTGAGAGAGTTCCGAGATTTAGTCCTCGGGAAGTGGTATGAGGACATCAGGCCTCTTTCCCTGCAGTATGTATATGGGCAGTATTACTGCCGCGACAGGGTGTTGGAAGGACCAATGAGTCCTTCGATGATGACTTCTTTGCATGGTTGTCATGGCAGATCCCTGTGACCGACGATTACCCATATGCAGGGATAGATTCTTCTAGAGATCCTAAGATACCCGTGCCTCCTGGTGAGGAGTGAGGGGAGATGGGTAAGTCTCCACCTTTGTAGTTTTTTTTTGTTTGTATATGTAATTTTTATGTCATTTTTGTTATATATATCATTTTTTTTTATATGCCAGAGTATTTGACGGGTATACATTTGTTGCATGCAGATGTGGGACCCGTGCGACCTATCGATTATGCATGGAATAGGTGTCGTCCTCGGCCAGAAGCCGCAACTGCCACCTCCGGGGGAGCAGCAGTAGCAGGGAACCTCCCAACTGGGGAGGCTGAGAGGGTCCTTATATGAGTTGAGCGGAACTTCACTGCACTCACTCGCACAGTCTCGATGGCAGAGATAGAGGACCTACTGCCATCCATGTAGCCTCATGTAGTGGGGGCACCTTGAACATGAGTCCGATTGTTTAGGTGTTTATCCCATGCTGTGGACTATTATAATAGGGCGCATAGGCCCTGACCCTATCTAGAATTTTTACATGCCACGAGCACTTACTTGTATATATTTTTTGAGGGCATAAGCCCTGTGACTTGTTATTAGTCCCATTTTTGAGGCGCTTGCGTCCATCTATGTACTCTGGTTATTTTATGATGTTATATATGGTTTTTTGATCTTTTGTGTCTTATGGATCACGTGTGCAAAAATGTATTTACATGCTTATGTCAATGTTCTTTCATATGTGTGCGAGATGCTAATCTAAAATTTGATTAGCTAGATTATTTGTAATTTCGTTTAATCTCCTAGGAACATGAAAATATGTAATATAATCAAAGTTTCGTTCTAAGAGACGTACCCTAAGGAATCGTTGGTGTAAGGCTGGATCATGAACCTAGTATACTCTATTTAGCTGCGACACAACCAGTTGAGCATCGAGATAGACCCAGAGATGAGAGATACCCAATGACAAGGTGTCACGAAGCAACTCAATAACTGCACTATACTCAACGACATTATTTGTGGTGTCACCTAAGCATATACCTCTGGAAGATAACAACTGGCCCTGAGGTGTAAAGATTACCCAAGCTGCAGAGGCAAGCCTCCGAGTGTGCCGACTAGCACCGTCTTCATACCCAACGAACACCTCGGAATCACTTGACATCTACCATATTGACAAAATATAACATCAATGACACATCCATAACACTTAAAATAAAGTAAAAAGTAATAGTACAAAGACTATACATATGTTACAAAAAGTTACCCACAGTCACTTTCCTATGAGTAATACTTCTTGAGGTAGAGCCCATTTCTAGGCTCCGCCAAAGCATTCTCTTCAAAATAAACCAAATGATAAGCACCCTTTTTTAATACCTCTTTTATGATGAAGGGTCCAAACCACATGGGTTTGAATTTTCCTGCCCCCAGGGGGTCCTTATCTTGGTCATAGACCAGGACATGGTCACCTTCAGAGAAAATCCAAGGATGAACGGACCTATCATACTGACACTTGAACTTATGTTTGTGATCCTCATTGGCCAGGGCCACATCATGACACTGTTCATTGAGCTGCTCAAGGTGTACTAACCGTTCTTCAAGTGGAGAAGTGTCTGGCAATAATTGTACTTCCAATTTTAGAGATGGGATCTGACATTCGATGGGCAAGACTACCTCCAGCCCGTAAACGAGTTGAAAAGGTGAGAAACCGGTTGCAGTCTTAACAAATGTTCAGTAAGCCCATAATGTTGAGTATAACATCAAATGCCAATTTGACTTGGCTGAGTTGATAGTTCACTGTAGAATAGACTTAAGAGTTTTGTTTACAGCTTCTACCTACCCATTGGCTTAGGGGTAGTAGGGTGATGAATTCTCTTGCCGTAACCCAAGCTTTGATGTTAATTTGGTCATCATTTGGTTCTGAAAGTGACTGCCATGGTCAGTAACAATATCTCTCGGGATGCCGAACCTTTCTATGATCTGGTTGAATAAAAAGAGAGTTATAGTCTCTCCATCATCTTTAAACGTTGGCATAGCTTCGACCCACTTAGTGAAGTAGTCTACAACTACGATGATATAGAGGTGCCCCCTTGCGGACGGGGTGTTGCAAGTAGTGTAATCAATCCCCCACTTGGTTAAGGGACCAACCATGATGACATGAAACATAGGAGTGGGATGTGCCCTCATCTTCCGAGAAAAGAATTGGCACGGATGGCACTTATTGACCGATTCTATACAATCTTTGATAAGTGTTAGCCAGAAGTAACCTGCTCGTAGAATATTTTGGGCTACTGCCAACCCAGAAAAATGACCGCCACAAGCTCTAGTATGGAAATCATTGAGCACGATGGATGCCTCCTCATGTGTGAGACATCGACGTAAGATGCAGTTTACACTTCTCCGATACAACGTATCACTGAGTATGAGATAATTCTTAGCCTGATGGCATATACGCCGATGCTCATCACGAGAAGCAAAATTGGGGCACTTCAAAGTATGGATATAGATAAGTATATCTCCGTACCAGGGATCTAAAGATGTGATCAAAAACATATCTCCTCGGATAGGCGATTTTTCAGGCACAACGTCACCTGACTCAACCGGAAGTTTCGAAATAAGCTCTGCGAAGACCAATGACTTTTTGGACTTTGCTGAAACAAAGTCTAATTCAAATTCTTGGAGGATGACTATCCATCTACTAATTTTTCCACCTATAACCCGTCGTGTCAACATGTACTGGAATGGATTCATGACAACAATGATGGTGGTCTTGCGAAACATAACATAACGACAGAACCATTGAACAGCATGAACTTCTGCCAACGCAAGTTTTTTGATATGAGAATAATTGAGTTCTGGTCCTACGAGGCCTCGACTCAGGTAATAGATCACATATTCTGAGAATGAATCATCTTCCTGAACTAAAACCATGCCAATGGTTGATACTGCGGCAGCAAGATATAATAAGAAATATTTGTTATAGTTAGGTGGTCGTAGCAGAGGTGCAGTTGTGAGGGCATGTTTTAATGCATCAAAAGAGCGTTGAGTGGCTTTGTCCCAGTAAAAAGGAACGTCTTTCTTCAATAAGCGCATAAAGCCCTTGGTGATTTCGACATAGTTGGCGATGAAGCATCGTAAAAAGTTCGCCTTGCTTTGTAGACTCTGAAGTTGAAGAATTGTGTGTGGGGGGGGCAACTGGATTATTGCCTCCACTTTGAGAGGATCGACCATGATCCCTGTTGTTGATACGATAAAACCTAACAAACGTCCTGACGTTACGCAGAAGCTGCACTTGTTTGGATTCAAGTGAATCCCAAAGTAGCGACAACGTTCGAAGATAAGTCTAAGGTGTGTGGGATGATCCGTTTTCTTGCAAGATCATGATGATAAATCATATAGATAGGCCTCGACTATATGCTTGAGATCGTTAAAGTTAAAAGACATGGCCCACTGAAATGTGGCTCCAACATTTTTAAGACCAAAAGGCATTTTATGATACGCGAATGTACCCCACGGACAAATGAATGTCGTTTTGTGTTGGTCTTTGGGTTTGATTTGGATTTGATTTGGATTTGATTGTATCACGAAAAATCATCCATGAAAGAAAAGGCTTCACAACCAACACATTCATCAATGATCTGGTCAATGAATGGTGTTGGGAAATTATCTTTGGGACATGCCTTGTTCAAATCACGGAAATCGGTACATACACGAATCGTGCCTTGTTTTTTATCGATTGACACAGAATTGGACACCCATTGAGTCAAATGGATAGGATAAATAAAACCTACCTTTAGCAATTTCTCAACCTCAATCTTGATGGCTACTGCTTTCTTGGGATTAACTGGAAGAAGTTTCTGTCGAACAGGCTTGACATCAGGATACGTTGTGATTTCATGTTAAACTATTTTTGGATCAATACCTGGCATTTCCTCATAAGACTAGGAAAAAATGTCGCGGAATTATTTGAAAAGATTCGTGTAGATTCGAATCTCTTCAGGGGAGCAATCCGCTCCGACGAAGACGTTCTCCATTACGCCAAGGTTTTGGGAGATGTTGATTGGCATAGTTTCAGCGATAGTCACCATATTTCCCTTAGAATAAATTTCATGTGTAGCTAAGAGATTAATAGGACACGGATGATCTCCCTTCATGGTCACGGTGAATTCTCCTGCTTCGATTAGGCTTAACTCTGGGAAAAAATATGATCTGTGATGAAGATCTTCCCAAGGTTTGTCCGGACTAGTCATTGCTTTGATTACTGCTTCATCAGAAGGAAATACTAAGTCTAACAAATTGATGTTAGCGAGAGAACCCTGAGCCCAAATAGGCTCTAGAAGTGGATCTAAATCTTGTGCAGGAGTCGGATCAATGTTAGCTGAAGCTTGTTGGACTAAAGAGTATGCTACTTCAGCAAAAGACAAGGGCATGGACATGCATGGGTGCCTTGTCTCATCCATCGTGGCTGATGGGGAAGGAAGAATCCATGGATCCTCAAAGTAAGTCATGCGGAACGACGAAACTTGAAAAATATCAACCTTATGGTGATTAGATATAAATTTGATATCACCGTGAGGAGGTGGGTAATCAAAGGTACCCATCAAGGATGGGCACAAATCAAATCCTACGTTGACGACACTTGGTTGAGGATTATCAATCATCGGGACCGTGGATGCCCCCAAAGCTAGGTCAGGTCTAGAGAAAGACAATTGATCGATGGTCACTATCTGGCCCTCATGTGGAAACAATAAGACTCTAAAAACTGTAGCAACCATAGCTTGCATAGCATAAGTCCAACTCCGTCCTAACAAGAGGTTATAGTCAAGGGGAGCATCGACTACCTCTACTTTGACACAGATGGTCTTCCCTCCTAACTACACGGGGAAAGAAGGAACGATGCCATGTGGTCAGAACGAATGACTGTCGAAAGCAGTGAGGAGACAAAACGGGTTGGCTAATGGCCTTCCAACATGCCAATGACATAACGCATGTTGAGGCACCCTCGTTGACCACTGTGTGGAAGATATTCCATGTAAAAGTTTTCGTGGGGTAAGACACTACTATCTGAAATGCTACATGGTAAGGAAGACGAGGTTTTAAGTCAGTTGTATCTAACATGATGGTACCTAGATTACAAGTCTTAGTAGAGCCCAGTGCAGTTAACGAGACTTTTCTCTGAGAATGACAACTTTGGAGGACCTCCAAAGCAGAAATCGCACAAGGGGTTTGTGATAAATATTCCACCACAGAGTAGTTCTGGGTGGCCCTTGCGTTTGGGTTATGAGAAGCCTTTTTAAATGCACCTTTTGGAATGTGTGTCATGGGAGATCTATAGAGGAAGAGATGGGAGATCAGCTTCTTTACCCTTCTCAGAAGCGCTTGGTTTACTATAATCGTGCTCTCTAGTCGATATTAAAGCATCACCCCTAACCATATATATGTTCACGGATGAGGGATTGTTCGGATGTGGGCAGGTTTCTTGGCTGCCCCCTTCCGTGCTTGTAGAGGCTTGAGTGAGATTTTGCCCATGTTGAAAGGGATTAGTCAACACTGCCTGTTGTTGCTGTGTGACAAACTTTTGGGCCTCTGCAAGTCGAGGACATAGATGGGTCGGGTGGTATTCCGCGCACAAGTTGCATGGATACCTCGCCTTCTGTTTTTCAGTGTTGTTCCCGCTAGAATTATCGTTGGTTTTTTAATCCCCCTTACCCTTCTTTCATTGTTTTTTCTTCCCTTCAGGGTGCTGGGTGGCCTTTGGTTTAGTCGACTGCACTGTGTGTACTTTCGACGTTTGGGTAGGGGGAGCAGCCAAAGCAGTAGTTTGGTTGGCCACTGTGTGTTGTATGGATAATTGCTGCAACTTCTTCGTCAATTGCCCAACGGGCTTTGTTTGTGCTTAACCAACAATACCATCACCATGTGGTCCAGCTCTCTGTCTAGTTTTATCCAGTATTGAATGTGGCGCATCTGGAAAGATGTTGTATAATAAAGCAGACTGAGAATAGATGAGCTCAAACTGTTGAGCCCTCATGATGGCATCTTCTTCGGAGAAAACTCTAGATGTCGCAACGTCTTTGGATAACTGCGGAACCAAAGACTTAAGTAACCACTCAAGCAGGAATGCTGGTGGGACTGGTACTTTGATTAAACTCTTCTGGCGTCTCCATTCTCGGATGTGATCAGAGATATGGTCCGTTGTTGTCTGTTCAAAATTAGCGAGCAGCTCTGTGCCAGCGTCGTATCTCACAGGTAACTGGAAATGGTTAAGGAAGGCCACCGCCAGTTCTCCAAAACAAGAGTATCTTGAGCGATCGAGCTCAATGTACCATTTCATGGCACTCCCAATGAGAGTACGTTGAAACAATCACAACTCTACGGAGTCATCTTTCAATGAGTTAGATGAGCACCAAAGATGGAAGGTAGTCACATGATCACCTGGATCTTCATTAGGCTTGGCTTCGAACTTCAGAATGTCTGAAGGAAACTTCGTTGGCATAGGAGGCCAATGTGGATCGTGACAAATGGGGTCATTCAACAACCTTGTAAAATCTGGCAAGTGTAAAGTCGCCAGGAAAGGTAGTTTGGGTTGCTGCTGATAACCGGGGAAAAAGGGTCCTGGAGTTTGACTGGCACTAGGTTGCCAGGAAAAGTTTGGCTGTTGGCTCAGGTTCTAGTAGAAGCCATGGCCCTGGATGGCATAAGGATTTTGCATATGTGGAGACATCATCGACTAATTTCCCAAATAGGACATAGATTGTTGGGCATGCATTGTATTCGGAGGACTTTGGGAAGGATTAACCCATGCCGGTCCCGTGGGGATAGGCATAGTAGTTTGTCCGGGGTTCCATTGATTGTGGAAAGAATTACCCCAGATCGATATTCCGAAGGAGGGAACGGATCCTTGCCCTGAATTCCAAGGTCCTACTAGGTTTGCCCCCTGTGCAGGAATAGTACCCTGCACAGGAGTAGATTGTCCAAAAATGGGGTAGCCCCTAGTCAGGAAAGCGGCTGACGAGAAGCTGTTGTTACCAAATGTTCCCTTCCAAGAAAATGGTGTCGAACCTACCGGAATACTATGCAAAGGTGGTCCTTGACTCCCTGCTCCAAATAAACTATTGTGTGTAGGTTGCCCGATGAATTACTGATGTGAACCACTGAGTGAAGGGGAAGAAGGAGGGATATGACCTCCTCCGTAAGGAAAAGAGTTAAAAGGGACAGGAGTTCCCCCCATGTGACCTTGCAGAGGAGAACTAGAGCTCCCTGCCCCTAGACCCAAAGTCTGTAAAGTGGAGTAGGAAAGTACATGACTTGTACCCAAACTAGGCATACTGTATGAGAACGGAGGGCCTGTCGCACTTGGTGTGAAAGGGGTTGTGGCCACCGCCAAAGATGGGTTCATACCACTGTGAAAAGTAGTTGTGGTCAAGGCCATGGTGGCTCGGACTGACGACAGTAGGTTAGGAGATGAAAACTCTCCTGTGGTGACAACCGTGGTGGGAATTGAAGAATTCCCAGAAGGAGTAACAACATTTGTTTCCATTGCTGTGTGTGACACTGTCTAGCGCTCGTGAAATTGAATTGGTACAATAAAAGGTGCCAAGAAATCAGTGGTTGGGGTTTCAACCTGGCCAAGAGCGGTTGCTTCAAGGTCCAAAATGGTCGATTTCTCCGGGGGTTGTTTGGGAACAAAGGTTTGTAATCTGGTCGGCTCAAAAGACCCTTGTTGGTCTAGCTTCCACCTTAATGGTGGCGGGGGTGGCTCCAGTGTAACCGGCGGCAGGCCAAGAAGCCTTTGTGACCGGCGCAGCTCGGGATCCTCCACTGTGTGAGAAGATCCAAGACACTCTAAGGTAGTCTAAATGCTCAAAAGTAACACACACTAAGAAAAAAATCCCTAGAAGATAAGACAAGCAAACACTAAATTAATTTGAAGAACAGTTACAACAACCAACACTAGAGCAACTTACCGGTGCAAGTGCAACTCAAACATAAAAGCACCCTCTGGGTATACTCTGCAAAGAATGGACCAATGTCTATCCTAGGTACTACAATATACCCCCGCAGTCACATGTGTATGTCCCTAACAAAGATTGGCAACTAGGTTGCCAACATGTGAACAGTCACCAGGCGGGTACCGTCGAAAGTCGGGTAGACCACAATGAGCAGGGTATCGAGCCCAAAACCTATCAAGAGTATCGAGAGAAACTGGTCCGGAAGACAACTGAGGACCTTGAACAGATTCGAGGCCCACGAAGCCCCGTGGAAAATGCAAACGACAGAATCCCAAAACAAGCCCTCTATATGTGTTCTCCACTATGATTGGTCCGACTTTGGAGGGGTTATCTCCGCAACCTTTCTGCACATGACCTTGTGTTTATCCCCTGTGTTAGAGGGGGGTCCCAGATAAATTCCATGAAATTGGACTTAAACACTCCCTATCTCAGACTCTAATGTTTGTTTTTAAATGGCCTTGAAGAGTTTCCTCTCCAACCTAATCCAAGGCCCTAGTCCTGAACTAGTTCGTGAACCCTACAAACATAAAAGTCTATTAGATTTTAAATTTAGCGTTACTTTTATGGATTTGTCTTACGTCAAGGGGTATGAGGGTGAAACTGTTGATGTGTAAAAGACGAAAGAAAAAAATGAATGAAAAAGTTGGAAACAAAAACTTTTACTAAATGCAAAATTTCAACGACTTTTCTAAAGAAATATTTTAATTTTTTCTAAGATTTTGGACAACAAACTCAAAGGAATTTCACTCAACTATGAGCTACTTATAATCTAAGTGAACTGCAAAAACTTATGAAATAAAAGACTTTTCCCTAGCTAATGATGCAGAAACACACTTCAACCAAAGAAGAAAACGAAAAGAGATTTTTTTATTATTTAAATGCTAGTAAAGCAAGAAAGGGAAAATACCGACAAACAAAAGACCAAGAAAAACAATTCTGGCCTAAAACGCAGATCACAAAGAATCAATTTGAAAATCACACAATAGAAATTGTAAAAACAATGACACTCACACTTGTCTAAAAACTGTAAATTTTTTTATTTTTCTGACAACGTTTTAAATGAGGAAAAGCAAGCTAAGGGTAAAATTAATCCTAATCTACTAACTGTTCAAACAGAGATTCAAACACCTGAGAGGAATAATTCTTATCAATGGAAAGGATGACTGCCTTACCCTTAACAAAAAGTATCATGTACAGGCACGCGACTGTTACTCAATCAACATGCGTGTGAACGCACGCTGAACAGAGACAAAGGGCATGTACACGCAGGATGACCTTGTACAGGCTGCGTGCATATCTAAACTCTAAGAAAAAATGAAAACAGACAGACCAAACCAGGAAGAGACCACTGATATTGATAACCGGGATCCCTTGAAGGCTTGTATACTCTTTCTAACAGAAAAAAAAAATGATGCAAGGAAAAAATAACAAGGCAAAAACAATCTGAGATAGGACTGTTAGCAAACAAGACTCAGACATAATTCTAGAAAACCCCCTGAGAATGTGTGATTCTGACAGGGAAGAGGAGGAATGCCTCTGAGGTTCTCTAAACTTCTACATGCTACTGCTATCTCTACAGCTAGCGTTCACACATGGGCTTTAAGAGGATAGGGCGCGGGTACACGCGTGTAGGCCTTGTGCAGGCCATGTGTACCTCTGTGGGTCCTGAAAAACACAGTCAAGAAAACGTCAGGGAAAGATGGTATAGAAAACCAGACTCCCTACTAGCTCAGACTTTACAGAAACGAAAAGAAAAGACAGGCAAGAAAAACTAGTCATTAAACTACCCAAAAACTAAATAAAATTTCAGGAACCCTAGATATTCTCCCCAGTATGGTCACCAATTCTGTTATTGGGGAAAAACACCCTACGGAGTAGCAAATAGAGTTCAGACTTTGCATGCAGATGTGACTGAATAGAAATTACTTTCTACCTTCATCCCTAGATTTAAATCCCCTTTTCTTAGTAAATGCATGGAAAGATCAACCTACCTTGTTACCGATGTTTGATGTCGATCCTCTATTGTGCTTGATTACTTGTTTGCAATACTCCTTCCAAAGATGACCTGCATTCAAGACGAGAAACAACTATGCATGCATACTACTTATATACTAACGAGTTAGAAAACAAACATAAACTAATCAAACCATAATAAGTTCATGAATTGGGACGGGAAAAGCATTCTCTTTATTACTTAAAATGAGTCAACTTACAAAAGTTGAGACTAACCACCACTCCTTGAACCTGATCTTGGGCTCCTCTTCTTCTGTCCTTCAACTGCTTTTCTTTAAATCTCCTTTGGCATTAGGAAAGGCTAAAGGGTTGGGACAATAGGAATACATAAATGGGCAGAGTTTCTTTGCTATATTCTTCCTCCTCTAAATGGTACCCCTACCCCTTCTTTTATAGGCTAGAAGGAGCTAGGTATTTGGACAAACCCTCAGCCATGCATGGCCAAGAGTTTCAGTTAACTCACCCATAGCTTTTTGTTCCATCGACAACTTTCCTTTTTTCATGCTTTTGTCGGTCCACGCGGGTTGTTTTGGGTTAGCCAGCGTGTACATGCGTGCAGTAATGGGTTAGGGCGCATGGGCCTTTATACAAGAGGATTTTCAAAGAGTTTTTCAGTAGTGTTTTTGGCAAAGAAAGGATATGAGTTGGCCTGATGCCAGGTAAGCATGTGTGGTGCAATTTAGGGTTATAACAATGTTTGGTTGTTACTCATTTTTAAGGAAAAGTCTGTATGAAAATGAAAGAAATGAAGTGGCAATAATTGATGATTGGTATTATAAGATATGTTCAGATAAAAATTTGATTGTTTTTGTTTATTTCTTGAAAAATATTCATAAATATTTCCCCTTACATGATATCACTTTACCCTGAATACAATCCCTCCATACTCCCAATGACCATATCAATACCTTGTTCATGGGGCAATTAATGAATGGCATTTTTATGGATGGATTGCATGTGTCATGTAGTAAATAGTAGAGCCAAATATTGATTTATTTAAGTAGATTTTCATGTATGGGTTATTAAGAAATTTTCATGACTGCTTAAATATTTCTACATGATGAGTTTTTTTTTTTTTTTTTTTTCAGCCGGCAGTAATGGCCGAAATAATAGAGGCAGAGGTAACTAGTAGCGAGGCTATAGAAGGATTCGATTTTCTATTCACTTTGATGATGATCCACAAGATTTGAACCAATTGTTTCAAGTTGGGTTTTTCAATTTGGTTGGCCATGGTATATTGCATCCCCGACCTGACAGACCCCCATTTCAACCTCCTCAGAATTTTCTCGGCATTCCTGTTCCTCCACATGTGTCAATGCAACCCTAAGTCCCCATTAATGATGGTTGGAAATAAATTGTCCAACAGCCTATCCCTTATCACCGTGGTTGGCCCACTGTGTCATTACCTTTACCACCACCAATTAATCCCAATGCTCAAATTGTTCATGTTGTTTTTCCAATACAGTCCTCGCACGCCAACAAAAGATTAAAAATTGATATCACACAACCTGTGAAAGAAAAATGAAAAGTAGCAGCCTCCCCCTCCAGTCCATCCACAGAGTATTCTAAATATGTGTCTTCGCATCTCCACCTAAAAGATGACTGCTCCCATGTGATCAACAAAATACAACCCCAAGGGTCTAACCAACCAAGGGATACCCCAGAAAATTCAAGAGGAGACAACAATGATAAGAGGAAATACACCTCACACAAAAAAAAAAATGTTTTTTTTTTATTTATTTTTTTATGATATCCAGTGGTGAATACAGTGTTTAATGATTTCATCATATTTTGGACAACAAGCTTTATTTTGGATATTTTTTGTGGATAAGATGGATATATTGTTTTCTTGGGATATGTCCTTAAATTTTTTTGATATTTAAGTATTCAATTTAAATGATATCCATGGGAGCTACAAGGGTTTCATATGATCCAAATGAAAAAAAAATTATTTTATATTTGATTATTGACAAAGAGAATGATGGGAGTCACAAGGGGTCCCACCTATTTAGTAATTATTAACTAGACCCTTATTTATATATTATCATTAATTATTTCTCCCTAAATTAATTAGTTAAGTTGATTTGACTTAACTAAAGAAATTAGTTGAACTACCTCAACTTATTGAGAAAGAATAAAGGTTCAATGAGAGGAAGAGACAAACGAGAATACAAGGAGAATTACAAGACTAAGGTTTTCTCTCTAACTAGTGAGATAGCTTTATTTTTCATTCATCTCTGAGTTTACTTAAAGCCTAATCCTCTTGTTTAAAGTAGGGTCTTATTGAAGGCAGCAAGATTCAAAAAAATTAATCATACTTTTCAACAACTTTTTTTAAAGGTGTTTGATTCATACTTGATAGTCTGTGTTTTCTTGTCTGTTTGTGAATTAATTTGCATGGCTAATAAAGAATGTCTTGGAGAGTCAAATGGTATAATTTTGTGGCAAGTTGATCCAAATCATTAGTTTCATTTTTATTTTTCTGTCAGAGTCATTTTGTATGGTTTCCATCGGACACCTCTAAATATGACTTTGGTCCATACCCTCGCAGGGGTTTGTAAAGAGAAATACACTTTTTGTATCTCAGAATGAAATAAAATCAGATTATTGTTTTGTCTCATACATGTTTTTTCATGACTTGGTTCTTCCTTTTGATTTTGTCTCCATGTTTACTATATTGTAAAATATCTATACATTCTTGTATCTTTGTTTAAATTTTATTTTTACATTGCAACATATGCAAATCATAAAATCAACCTTAATCCTTGTAATTAATACTTGTGGATTTAGTGGATGTTTTGAGGCTATAAACCCCGGGTGAAATTCCCAACTGTCTTGTCTTAGCTAGGAAAGATCCAAGAATGATTGAGTGAGGTACTCCATAACTTTTCCTCAACATTTATTTGGTGATCATACTGGGGATATCTTCCATCTCTCTTTGGTTGATTGTATTCACAATTATCTTTGAATGTTTCTGGGTTTTTTTCGAATGGTCTTTGATTGATTTTTCTCAAGACAGTACCTTATACAAGGTATCCTAATATTGAACATGGTCTTAAAGACCAGAATATAATTTCCTTGACCTTATTCAATACTATTCTAGAAATTGCTAATACCCGGGTTGAGCTTGAACGCTTTTGGGAAGTAGTTGAACAAGATATAAGTATTCATGAATGTTGGGAAGCCAGGTAAAGGCATCCTAGAAATCAACATTAGCCTCCCTTTTCCTTAGTCTTTGGTCTTCTTTTTTTTATGTCCTCAAATCCTCTCATTTCTATAAGAAGAAGAGGATTGTCCCCTGAAGATACTCCTATCATTGAAATAGGAAGAAGGAAAGACATTTTGTCGACCCAAGAAAGCACTCTAAGGAGGAATTTGTTTGATTCTACTAGATCACCCTTTTCCCCCTTAACCATCACTTTCAAAATGGCATATGCAGGTGGTGCTAGTGGTGCTGGAGATGCTTCATCATCCCAACCTTCCGCGTCATCGATAATTGGTAGTCTATATAGTCATCAAGTTCCTATACAATTGGATACCAACCCTGCTAAAGTTATAAAGACGTACGATCTTTTTTAGTTTGAGGAAGATGCTACAACCACCCCATGGCACATATCTTCTCCCTTGAATATAGAACCTGCTACTCGTCCATTACCTAAGTTTAAAGAGCATATTCCTAAGTTGTCAGGGAATAATATTGTTTCTACAAATGAACACCTAATGACATTTTCCAATGCTTGTCATAATATCGAGGCTAACAATAACGATACATTCATACGCTTATTTTTCAAATCCCTTGAATGGAAATCAATAGTTGATTTCTTTGATCTCCCTCCAAAGATCCTTTCCACTTGGGAAGAGTTGGTTTATTGGTTCAAGTCCACTTATGGAAAATCCAAGAGCTCGACTGAACAATTAAGGGAATATAACAACATTTCCTACAAAGATGGTGAGACTATTAATTCCTTTAACCTCCCCTTCACCAAATTGTACAATTAAATCCTTGAACTAATCCTCCCCCAAAACCACGTTGATTTCATGCATTACTATAATGTTCTTCCCTCTCCTTATCGTCATAGGGTTGAAGAAAAGGCTATTAACAATCTTGGCTCTACTCTCCACACTTTCTTGGAGTATGAAGAGAAACTTGAAAGAACGTGTCTCCCTAAAGGAGACTCAGTCAAACAAAGAGATATGTCTGCCCTCCTACAACTTGTGCAAGATATGAACAATCGAATGATATCCTATAAACGAAAGGGGAATTCTCCCTCACTTACTCCTAGGGAATCTTCTTCTTCTGCAACGCCTTTTATGAATATGAATGAAAATAATTTCCATCCCAAGGCCATTATGTCTCACAAATGGTGTAACTTCTATGAAGAAAATAATGAAGAAAGTACTTGTGAAGTTAAGAAGAGTGCGAGAGATAAAATATTTGGAAAGAATCCCGAAACCACTATCATTGTTCTAGATTGGTCAGAACCGAAAGATGTTATGATCATAAATACTAGGAACACATATTATGCTCCTAAAGGGAAATACGATCGTCCTCATAATTCTTCCACCCTAGCCTCATATTCACAAGGTACTAATGTACAAACTGTCGAAATTCCAGAAATTCAAGGAGTTCCTTCCCCTCTTCCTTCTTCCCTCTTCCAAGTATAACATCCTTAACCAATTGGATAATATCAAGGACTATTGGGGCAGGGGCAGACCCAGGATTCAACGCTTCAAAAATGCACGAACAAAACCCTAACTACCGGCCCTTTCGGAAACACCTACGAAGCAGATGAAGTCTCACCCAAGGTAGAGGCAGGGGTGGTTGCAAGACTCAAGTGTCTACAACCTAGTTGGGACATAGATATGTAATTACAATACTTAAAAAATCACTTAGCAGTTAACATTCATTATTATTTATCCCTTATCCACTTCGCAGAAGAAAACCCAAATTACAAAACAACACAATGTTCAACAAGATCTAACACATCCAAGCACTTAGCATATAGAAATAGATCTGATCTAGTATTTGTTCACATTACTAAGCACTAAGATACTATATCAGATGCATCTAACATATATTGTTATACTAAGCATAACTCAAATAACAACCATAATGCACAAAGAAACCATAACACATGATATACATGGTTCACCCCCAACGTGGGGATACGTCCACCAACTCTTTGTCTTATTTATTATCTTATGTCAATATCCTTACATGCATAGAGCATCAAAACCCACTCCACATAGGATGGGATATCTACGCACACCTTGCCAGATCCTCCTTCCCCGAGTCAGGTCACAGTACAAAGCCTCTTTACAGTCACTTACACTTAGCTCTGCAAGTTCTCAACACACAGTATGCACAAATCTAGCTCAATCACATAGATCCAACTACTTACATCTCTTGCACTCAACACAATATAGCACTTAGCACCACATCTCTTCTCCCTACTTACATCACCTAGATTTCTATTTATACATTACAAAAGGGGCCAAGGCATGGCTAAACCCATGGGCCGACATCCCATACCCGTTACATAAACCCTAAACCCAAAAATCCCTAAAAAGGGGGAGAGATCCCACGATCTCCACTTTGCCTTGTGCTCCACCGGCTTCGACCAACCTGTCGAAGTCTCAAAAATGGTCAAACATGACCAAGGTTCTCCAAATATTGGTCAAGGGGCAAAAAGGCCGATGCTACTCTTTTGGACATGGTTGTCATCCCTGAACAACAAAATCATCTCAAGAATTTTATTGAAGGAAAGGCTTCCACCATAGCCAATCTTTTTGAAGAGATAAAATAAGAGGATCCCACTATAAATAAGATAGGTGTAAATAATTTTAGACACCCCGTAAAAAACCCTCCATTTTTCATTTTTGTAAAAATTATGGATAAGATAGCCCATTGTTTCCTAATTGATGGCGGTTCGGACCCAAGCGTAATGTCAACAATCATAACGAAGGAGATAGGTTTATCATGCACTAATGAAAATTCTAGAAGCATTCTCTCCTATAAAAGTCTACAGCAGTCAACTATAGGTGAAATCAAAGACGTAACTTTAGTTATGTGTGCACATCCCAAAATAAGGACAACCCTTAACATCCAAGTAATCGACATGCCAATAAGAAACTATTCTATTATCTTAGGAAGAGATTGGAAAGCCATAATAGGTGAATATATTTCACTTGATGGAACACACTTATCTGTTCCCTGGAATGGAAAGAATATTATAGTCCTAAGAGAAGGAATAATTTCACCATACATAGAGATAATTCCTCAACCGAATGTAAACTATCTCAAGGAATACTTAGGGGTGTACTCTATGTTTATTGATGAGGGTGACACTACTTTGGAACAAATTGATTTAGAATATGGTATGTAGCACATGCATTTCAATGGATCATGCTCAAACAAAGGTAATGAAGCTAGCATTATCTTGTACTCACCTATAGGTAAAATCCACAACTTTTCTTATAGGTTATAGATTTCTTTCATGAACAATGTCACTAAGTTTGAAGCCTTACTGCTAGGCATTGAGAATGCTTATAACTTTGGTTGTGACCACCTTACAGTTTTTGGTGATTCTGAACTTGTTGTGAACCTTGTGCATAAAATCTATTCTCCTAGAAATAAGTTTATGAAATTCTATACCCAATATGTTTGGATGCTTATATCGAACCTTTTATCATTTAACATCACTCATGGTAAGAGAGAACTTAATTCAATGGTTGATAGGTCAGTTTTATTTGAGGCATATCCTACTCGACAACTTCTACCTCAAAGGCCTGATTGTAATTTTCAATATTTATATCATCCTCACATTCAAGATAATATAGAACCATGGAAGGTTTTCCCTAATGACGAAGGAATCTATGATTTCATACAAAATCAACCATTTAAGCCTAAGGAAATCATATCTATGGAAGATGATAAATTTCCAAAAGGCTTGAATCCTCTTGAGAGTTCATTTTCGTTGAGTGATGCAGGAAACAAAGAAACATGTAAGGAAGAGGAGTCGAAAAGGAAAGTGGGTGATACCATTTCCTTGAACCTTGGGACCTCCAAATTTCCAAAGATGGTTAAACTAGGTGCCCAATGTTCTGACAAAGAAAAGGCGAAATTCACAGAACTACTACGTGAATTTCAAGATGTTTTTGCATGGTCATATGAGGATCTTCATGGTTTTGACCCTTCTCTCATACAACATGCCATTCCTATCAAGGAAGGGATAAAAAAAATTAGGAAAAAACAAAGACCCATTAACCCCACACTTGAAGCTACTATTAGAAAGGAGTTGGAAATTTTTTAAAAGTTGGTATAATCTTTCCAGTTAAGTATTCTAAGTGGGTTTCAAATTTGGTTCCTATTAGGAAAAAAACTAGTCAGATTCGATTATGCGTTATTTTCGCGCATTGAATAGAGCAAGCGTAAAAGATAATTTTCCTCTCCCTAATATGGAAATGATTTTGCAACAGGTCGCAGGGTCACAAATGATGTCATTACTTGATGGTTTCTCTGGATATAATCAAATCAAGGTAAAAATGACTGATAGATATGAAACCACCTTTACTACACGCTGGGGCACATTTGCTTATGAATGCATGCCTTTTGGCTTATCTAATGAAGGTGCCACTTTCCTGAGATTTATGCAAATAGATTTTGACGATCTGATTGGTAAAATTATCCAATTATATCTTGATGATTTGATTTTCTATTCAAAGAATCGAATGGATCACTTTGGTCATCTCAGAAAAGTTCTCATGCGATGTAAAAAATTCAACTTTCTTTAAATCCTTCTAAATCTATTTTTGGCATCACCAAGGGAAAGATCCTTGGACATATCGTTTCTAATTCAGGAATAACCATAGATCCCGAAAGTATTGCTGCTATACTGAACCTTCCTTCCCCCACTTCCAAAAAGGAGGTTCAAGCCTTTATGGGTATTATCAACTTTGTTCGCAGGTTTGTTCCTTATTTTTCTTTAATGATTAAACGAATTCATAATATTCTAAAGAAAGATCGCTCCTTTTCTTGGATGTATTATGTCAAAAATTATTTTGTAAGGATTAAGAAGGAAATCAGTTCTGTACCGGTTCTGGCGAAACCAGAATTTGAGAAATATTTTATTATATATACTAATGCCATCGAGGAGGCAATTTCTGCTATCCTCTTGCAATGTGATGATCAGAATAATGAAAAACTTGTAGATTACATGAGACAAAGTTTATCATATGACGAATTCAAGTACTCTTATATTGAGAAACATGCCTTTTCTCTTGTTAAAGATGTAGAGAAATTTCACTACTTTATCATAGGAAAACACACACAGGTAAAAGTCCCTTTGGCTACTGTCAAGTTTCTTCTTTCACAAATTTATCTTTCAGGGAAGCTTGCACATTAGCTTGCCAAAATCCAGGAGCATGATTTAACCATCATGAATTCAAAAAACATTAAGGGATGAGACTCATCCCTTCACTTAGCTCAACATGTTGAAGCAAATGAAGTACTTGATGATCATGATAATCCTCTTTCAACACTGTTTTATATTGAGATTCAAACTCTTTCTATTGTTGAACACCCATGGTATAAAAATATGGTGTATTACTTGCAATATTAGAAATTCCCAGATGAATTAGATCCTCATCAAAGGAGAAGACTCTATCTTGAATCTTCCAGGTATATTATTTTAGGAGACTATTTGTTCAGAAGGTCTGCTGATGGTATATTACTTCGATGTGTGAATAATGAGGAAGCACATAAATTGTTATAGGAAAATCATGGATCTATAGAMTCTATTATTCATGTTGGTGTCCACTTTTATGCTAAATATACTTCTTTTAAAATCATCAGAAATGGTTATTATTGGCCTTCAATTTTTTGAGATTCTTACAAATTCGCAAGATCTTGTGACAAGTGCCAAAAATTTTCTGGGAAAGAGCGTCTTTCTGCTATGCCTTTGCAACCTATTCTTCCTAATTTTCCTTTTTCTAAATGGGGCCTAGAATTTATTGTTCCTATTAATCCTCCATCTTTCGAAGGGTAGATATTTATTTTAACAACCATTGATTATTTGACTAAATGGACTGAAGTCATCCCTCTTAGACACTCACAAGATGAACATGTAATTTCTTTCCCGGAAACTAATATCTTCTCCAGATTTGGCATTCCTTTATAGATTATTACATACAATGGTCCCACTTTCATTTCCGCAAAATTGACTCAATTTCTAGCTAAATTGGGAGTAAAACATTTCACTTCATCATCTTATTACCCCCAAGGAAATGGGCAATTCGATTCTACTAACACAAATCTGGTTAGGATCATAAAGAGGCTCATTGAAGATAATCCTCGTCAATGGCATACCCTCCTCAGCTACGCCCTTTGGGAAGATCAGACTACTACCAAGGTAAGCACAAGTTGCACTCACTTCCAACTTGTTTATGGTCAAGAATCTATTCTACCTACTGAGATGGAACTCTCCTCTCTACAACTAATGCTACATATTGAAGAATTAAATTCTTCCAATGCCCCTCAAAGGATATGTTATCACATAAACTTGTCAAAGCCTTAGGGGTTTGTGGTTTCTACCTAAGTATGTATTTTTTCTTGTCTCTCCTCCTTTAGAGACCCAATCGTAAGGTTTTTCCTTTTGGCTTATAGTTTTCTTCTTTTGTCTTCCTGAGACCTGTCGGCCCTAAGCCTTTCTATTTTATTTGAGGTCGATTGCTTCTCTCTCCTTGTATCTATCACTAATCCTTTTGCATTCCCTATATGTCAGCCAGTCATTCAAGTATTTGTTTACTGAGGTCACAACCATAAGCACAAACACAACACTTAGAGCGGTCTGATATGGACTCAAATCAAGCGAGTGAGAAAGATCATCTTTCAATGACGAAGATTCACCAGGTAGATCAAATCGACGACCATCGGGCGATCGAGATCACAAAGTTACATGAAGTGTAGCATCAGATAGAGTTCTAAAATCGCGAGGCCATCCTAGTCGTTGATCCTAGGAAGGACATGCAACGCAAGATTAGCATTTCGCTGAATCATAGAATGGAGAAGTCAAAGGGCAGAGTCATGAGGACTCGCGAAACGTAAAGTCGCGAAATGATATGGGCTGTCTATTTCAAAAGGACATGTGGCGCGGGATCAACATGGGAAAGGTATTTTTGGGAAGGATGAGGTGAGAAGTGCCTGTTAGTGTCAAAAGTCACTGCTAGATTGTGGCAGGAGTAGAGCCTGATGCCCATCAGTTTTATGTCACGATTGGTATATAAAAGGGTGATCTAATGGTTGCAGACCCAAAAGAATATCGTTTTAACTCAAAATCTCAGGCCAGGCTATGCACAAGCAGGTGAGGTCTTGATCTAACTTCAGTCAGTAAGTTGTAATAAGGGTGAGTAGGAGGAAGACTTCAGAGAGAGATTGCAAAGGTCTGTTGTAGGCATCAAACTTCCAACATCGTGTAGAAGAAAGAACAAACACTGAAATGTGCTAGGATGACACAGTTACAGTAACACATTGATCATACTTGCATCATGATAGATACTGTAACAACTCACTTGAATATTTCAATGAGATACTCAGGGTAAGAGGAAGAAAAAGACACAGGAGATTGATTTAAAATTGGTGAAAACACTGTCATGATCAAACATACATCACACAACATAATATCCCTCAACTGGACCTGCCAATTCCAAGTGTCTTAAAACAAATCTTATAGAGAGATGGAGAGAAGATGACTTTCATTAAATAGGAGGTCTCAGATACATCTCATAACCATAGAACCAGAAATTTCATTAAAGATTTATAATTTGGGAGCATAGATCAACCATCGATCCTTCAAAATAAAAATAAAAACTTTCATATACTTGGAGAAAATCCCAACAGGAGCTTCGAGTTACTGCATTGAATGCATTACATCTACATGTTTACTGGAAGACTATGCATGCAGTCTCTGGTCCATCGTGCACTTCGGTCAGACGCCACCATGTTCCAGAACGAGCATGCAAGGAGTTGACAAGATTACAGTTCTCTCCTGGACTTTCCATTTATGGTGGAAACGATGTCCACCCACCAAAAACCATTTCAATAACTACTTCCTTGGGATTGTAAATGACCCCGGTCAACTCTGCGACTTTGGGACATGGAGGCTTCTCATGCTGCCACCTCGATCTACTAAATGGATTCATGGTAAGACGTCGAAGTTGATGTGATAACTGGGGCACCTGACGGGGAGCGATGGATGAGAGATGACTAGACAAGGATGATTTGGCATATTAGATGTGGAAGTGAGACGAGGAGAGGCTAGAGGACGAATGTGGCAGATCTTGTGGGGGCCATGTATATACGGTGGTGGGATGTGATTTGTCAAAGGGAAACACGTCTCCTATGATGGGACGATGTGATAGGGAGAGGGACAGGTGTGGGAAGACAAGAGGGAGAGAAACAAAAAATGATATTCCACGAGGGTGAGTGGAAGGTGAGTGTGTCCTAACGAGACAAGGGGGAAATGAGTGATGTGACTAGTGGACAGGAGGCCTAGTGGAACATAGGTGGCAAGAGGAGGGGGGTGACACAAGGAGGAGGCACCACGATAGAAAATGGGCCCACACTGGAAAACTGCCCATATTGGACCCCCCATCATTAAAGGTAGAACGACGGGGGGGTTCAAAATGGAACCTCAACCGTAGATCTGGGCGCGACTCGCCTGACCCTTCAGATATGCGCATGGGAAAACTTCCATATTGGAACCCCCCCACCCATTAAAGGTAGAACGATGGGGGGGGTCTGGAATAGAATCTAGACTAAAGATCTGGGCGTGCATATTCTGACCACCTAGATCTGAGTGCTGCATAATCTAGAGCGCTTATGTGCCCCCAACTTAGGATAAATGGGTTTTTGACCCATTCTTTGCCACTTTTTCGTCGAAGGGGACACTTTGTAGTAAAACACCCTGCATACAAGATTATGTGCTAACATTAGGCTCCATGGGGGATGACTTGCTCCCTGCGAGATGCCAAGAACTATTTTGCAGATTTAGTTCCCTGACGTTGGGCTATGGAGTCATTATTAAAAATGAAAGATAAAATGAAAAACAATATTTACAAACACAGAGGAGCCATGTGTGGCTCAAAAGAAACATTTCTTCAGAAAATGCCCATTCACATGGCCATTGAAAACTTCTTGACCCTCCAAATCCTGCAACCTGTAGGTATTATTTGAAAACACTCCAGCGACCTTGAAGGGCCCGATCCATAGGCCTTCGAATTTGACATGTTTACCCTTGTATTGCTTGGGAGAATCCCATTTAAATACCAGATCTCCCAGTTGGAAATCCTCTTTCTTGACCCTCCTGTCAAAAAACTGCTTGATCTTTTGCTGATGATTGTGAGCTCTGTTCATTACCTGCTCCCTAGTTTGCTGCACTTCCACCATTTGATGGACTCTTCTGACCATATGAGCTGGCTCTCCTTCATAATATTGAAATAATTTTTCTACAGGTAGAGCCAACTGAGTGGGAAAAACAACTTATGTCCCATAAACAAGTTGAAAAGGGGAGGTGCCTAGGGATTTCTTGGTTGTCACTCAGTCAACCCATAAAGCGAATTTGAGTTTTGAGTCCCATGCCTTCTTATTATCTTCCAACAATATTTTAATGATATTAATGAAGATTTTATTGGAAGACTCTGACAGTCCATTTCCTTGTATATAATAGGGAGTGGAATGAACCAGTGAAATCTCAAACTGCTCACAGAACCTCACCATAGATTCAGACCTGAAAGATGCAACATTATCAGTGACAATTCTGTTGGGGCATCCAAACCTTTCTATGATATCCTCCAGGAAGCTGATGATAACCTTGTGTGAAGCACTCCTGGTGGGGATAGCTTCTATCCACTTGGTAAAATAGTCAGTTGCAGTCAGGATCCATCTGTGCTAGAAGCTTGAGAAAGGATGAATCTCTCCAATGAAGTCCAACCCCCATTGTTGAAAGGATGTTGTAGCTACTATAGGTTTTAGTGGCAGAGATTTGAGTTGCTTCTTTTTTGAGAACCTTTGGCATTTGATGTAGGATCTCACCTCTCTGCAGAAATCTATGAATAAGGTGGGCCAATAGTACCCAACCCTGAGAATCTTGTGGGCCGTGGTCTTCCAAAAGTGGTGTCCCCCACAGAGGCTGCTATGGAAGTCAAATGTCACTTTATGGGCCTCCTGTGGGTTCAGACACCTCAAAAACACCCCTAGAGGGTCTCTCCAGTACAAGACTTGGTCAATAAGGAAATATTTGACTGCTTTGAGCTTTAAATCTCTTACCTTACTCTTCCCTATTTTATCAGGTGGCTTTAATTCTATCAGAAAATATATGATATCTCTATACCAGGTGCACTCTGCTAGTGGAGGAATGTCTTGAGGATTGCCATCAGATAATTCAACCTGTTGATTTCTTGAGCAACCATCGATGAATTTAACCCCCAAGGATTTGCAATTTGATTTGGCCAGCAGCTTGGCTAAGCCCCACCCTTTAACCAACTTGGTTGGCTTAATCTCTAGGTCAAACTCAAGGATCTTGGTAATCCACTTGCTTCTTTTCCCGTTTATGTCAGGATGAATGAGAATTTCCTTCACAGAAGCTGAAGGAACATATGCAATGGTTTTTGAATGAAGAACATAGACTCTGAATGCGTTAAGGGCCTTGACCAAGGCATAAGATTGATTCTCCATGATGTCGTATTTGACCTCTGCATCTCTTAATGCCCTGCTGAAAAATGAAATGGTCTGCTCCAGCCCTTCAACATTCTTCTGTAATAGAACAACTGCTACTGTATCAAAATAAGAAAAGGAAAAAATTAGGAAATCATTGGAATAATCAGGATTGATCAACATAGGTGCCTCAGTCAAATCCTTTTTTATTTGGACAAAGGATTCCTTGGGTTCAACAATCCATTTTACTTCATTTCCCTTTCTAAGCATGGATGTGATGTGCTTCACCAACTCAGCAAAATTTGAGAAAAATCTCCTCAGAAAATTTATTTTACTCAAGAAAGATTGGACCTCTTTCTTGGATCTGGGAAGTGACAGGGTTTGAATTTCCTTCACCCTACTGGGATCAATTCTCACTCCCTCTATTTATACTATATGTCCTAACAACTTCCCCTCCTCCATAGAAAACAAAGATTTCTTTGGGTTTAAGGAAAATCCAAACCTTTTTCATTTCAATAAAACCTTCCTTAAGTGTCAACAATGCTCTTTATCGGATCTGGAGAAGACAGTGATGTCATCCAGATACATCACCACAAATTGATCTTTCTCCCCAATGAAGGCTATGTCCATGGCTCCCTGAAATGTTTCTCTTGCATTCATTAATCCAAAAGGCATTTTGGCATACATGAATGTGCCCCAAGGAGTGGTGAAGGATGTTTTTTCTCTATCCTCAGGTAGGACCGATATATGATTATAGCTAGAAAAACCATCATTCATGGATATCTTGTATGCACCAGTTACCCTTTGAAACATGTGCTCCATATTAGGTAGGGGGTAATTGTCCTTTCTGGAGCTTTTGTTCAGGTTCCTGAAATCATGGATGATTTTAGGGGCTAAATTTCACTCATGGGCTAATTTTCCACGGTTTTTCCAATAACGAGATTCGTTATTTTAAAAATGATTCGCCCAAATTCTATAGGATAAAATTATTTTACCTTAAAAATCGCCAAAATTTTATAAAAACTATATAAAATCCTTAGAAATTTGAATATTTTTACAAAACTATCGCCAAACATTTATAGTTGGCATATGAAGGATTAGTAAGATTCACCAAGGTTTCTACATTTTAAAATAAATTTCCATCCTTAAAATCATCCCTGCCTGAAATCAACACAAAGTCTGATTTCTCCACTCTTCTTTCTTACTGGCACCAGATTAGCCACCCACTCAGAATATCTCAAAGGAACTCTTATTTGAGCATCCAACAACTTATTTACTTATTTCTCCATGACAGGCAACAACATTGGATTAATCTGTCTTAACTTCTTCCTGAATGGCTTAGCTTCTTCTTTCAGTGGGATCTTATGTTCCATGACAGTTGTGTCATATGTATTGAGGTCTTCATAGGTCTAGGCGAACACATCAACAAATTCTTTTAATAACTCATTATATTCGGCTCTCTGCCTTTTTGACAAGCTGCTTGACAACTTGACGAACTTAGGATCCTCCTCTATGCCAATATTTCATTTAGTTACATCAACATCCCCATTTGAAACCTCACCCTTCACTGCCACATCATTCCCATCGAAAAAAATTTCTAAAGGAACCAGCCCCTTTGGAATGTGATTTCTAGGCAACTAAACAATATGGTAATTAGAAATTTTATTTAAAAATACCTCAGGGTGCAGATACCTTTGGGATCAAGATATTGATCAATGTGCAATGCAGAGAACTCATCAATAGACTCAAGGAATTTTATGATTTCAAGATCATCCTCAAACACCTTCCAATGTCTGATATTGTCTGGTACAGATGGCCTATATCTTGTCTCAACATCATATTTGATCCTAGGTGGCAGAGGTATCCTAAACTAGCTAGTTGAGACAGCTAGGGAATCAACCAAAGTATTTTATTCTCTTGGAATAAAATAAATGTTGAAAGCTGAGAAGAAATTATCAATCAGGTCCCACACCTCATTTTTGTAACTTCTGAGTCAAGTATGTTTATCCTAATAAGAAGTTATCACCTACTGGACTATCAACTCAGCATCTTCGAACACTGCTACCTCTTTAATTCCCATATTTTTTGCAACCCTTAAACCTAAAACAAGAGCTTCATAGTCTGCTACATTATTGGTGGATTCAAACTCTAGCTTTAATGACAGGGATATGGTTTCCTGACAAGGTGATACAAAAACCACTCCGACACCAATACCTTCACTAGAAGAGGCTCCATCGAAGAACATCTTCCACACAGAGGTAGTTGGAGGAGGTATTTTTTGATCAGACAAGGGTTGTTTTCTAATTTCAAGAGGGACTTCATGAGCATCAGTAAGATGTAACAAAATAGACCCCAAATCCGTGTCAAGTGCATAGATAGGATGGTTAGTGGGGTTTTCTTCGTCATTGACAATGTAGGCCAACTGAGCTTCTCTATACAATCTTCTTTGTTCTCCTTCAAAAATTGGAATAGTGGCATATGTGAGGTCCATTTGTAATGTTCCTCCAAGATTTTTAATCCAAGATCTTGACAAAAACATACCAAACTTGGGGGGAACATCAGCTACCACAATGTCCATGACCACACTCTTCATTGGCAGCTGAAATAAAGACACCCCCAGGTCTTTGATGACTCCAAGACATTTCACCCTCCTTGAATCAAAAGAGGTCAAATCATGATAGGCCTTGGTCACTTCCAGTCCCAATTATTCCATGATTGTTTTGGGCATGAGGTTATGGGAAGCCCCTGAATCCATCAGGCAGTTATGCAACACCTTATCATGTATGTTCAGGGATGTGTAGAAGGGAGGGGATGAATCATATCTATCTTCTACCATGGGACCTAGGATGACTGCTGACTTTTCATCTTGAAGATTTACTAAGTCTATGGTAAGATGAGGTGGCTCGGACATCAAAATTTTGGAGAGGGACCTTTTGAAATATTCATTTTTAACAAGTTCTGAGAGGGGTACGAGAATTCTGATCTTTTGAATTTCGTGCTCTAAACTAAAGGAGGAAGGAGGATTATGAATTTCCCTTACCTCTGAGATGGGGTCTTTGGTTTTTGGTGAGAGGTTCTTTGTTTTCTTTTCTCAGGCAGTGTTTGTTGCAAGATTAGTAGGTTTTTCTGCTATGAGGGGATGATTAGACTTATCTTCTTTCTTCTTTGATCTGAGATTGTATTTGTTAGAACTACTATCATGGGATTTATCCCCTTTACTCACCTCATTTATTTGATTGTTCATAAGGGATTCTTCATATGCAGATTGAGACAAATGGGGAAAAGGGGAGGTGTCTTCAATACAATGAATTTTAGGTTCAAGATCCTCTTCTTCCTTCTCTTCATCAGTGACAAGGTTATTCTAGGGGGGGGTATAAATCCTTTGATCATCCCTATCTTTGTTCCTTTGTTCCCTTGGCATAATCTAAGGAACATTGTTGTTAGGGCTCCTGAAGTTGCCTCTGTTGTCGGTGTTTTGAGGATTTCTGTATGTCTATTTCCGCTCCATTTTTATTTTCTCCATTTCTGCAGACATAGTCTTCACCATATTTGTCAATTCATTCACCTGAGGGTGAGCTACAAAAGAACCAGAGGTTGATGCCTTAGATTTCCCTCTTCCTCTGTCTTTGTCATATTTACTTCTGAACCTATTAACTGCCAACACATTTGATTCTACTTCCAAGGCTACATCTTGAATGTTAGCTAGGGAAGTGGCTCTTCTTTCTCTAAGTAGGAGGCAAAAATCGAGGTCAAAAGAACTAGCATAAGTGATTTTGGTAGAGGATTATGTGGGTTTGATCTCAGCAGGGATCTTATTGTACATCTTGTTGAATCTTTTGGAGAAGTTAGAGACAGACTCTCCTTCCTTCTTCTTCAAGGACCCAAATTCTATCATGTAATACATGGAATATTTTTTATCTCCCCATTGTCTCAAGAAGGCATTATCCAGAGCCTCAATCCCAACAATATATCCAGGGGTCAGTCCCCTAAGCCATTTCCTAACCTCACCATCAAGGCTCTGGATAAAGACTCTCATCCAAACATCTTCATTTTCAATGTTCAGGTTGTTTGCATAACTGTAGAAGGTAACAAGGTTCTCTTCAGCAGTTATGTCTTCCTCTCCAGTGAATTTAGGCATATATTTCAAGTAATCTCTAGCAGGGAGAGGATTGACTGGTTGAAGTAGGACTAGAGGGGAATCTCTAGCAACCACTATGGCATCTATTCTATTACCAGGGGGATTGGCTCCTGCCATAGGGATATTAGGTGGAGGAGAATTAGGAGGAGATGGGGATCAAATAGGGGAGAGAGGAGCTGAACTCGCAGGAGGAAAAGGGAACAACAGAGGATTTGAAGAAAAGGCTACAGGGCTTAAAGGAGCATAGGGATGGGTTAACGCCGCAATAGAAACAGTAACCGGAGGAGGGGTGTTAAAGCCTGGGGTAGGAAACTCTCCTAAGTTCTTGGGTCTAGACCAGGCTGTGATGTCAGGGGAGATAGGAGCGACAAAATTTTCTCCCTCCAATGCAAGACGAGGGGAAGGAAACTTAAGAGGAGCACTCCCAAAATTCAGGAAACGAGAAACTTCAGTAAAGGGTTTGCTAGGAAACTGAGAAGCAAGAATGGGAGTTTCTAATAGAGGGCAATGAGAACTATCATAAATACTTGGTTCAGCAGTAGAAGTTCCTTCCTTGAGGGTCTTTCCCTTTCTGATAAGCTTCTCTGGATCAACTTCAAGTGTTTCTAAAGGCAACTTTGGAGTAGACCGCGTGTGTCTGCCTCTGGAAGCCACAACTGAATCAATAGGTTCACCACAGTGGAGTCGTCACAATGGATTTGCCAGGTGCATAGTAGCAATCTTCAAGGGCTCTAATGCCTAATGCACCTTCAGAATAAGAGGCTCAATGTCATTCAGCTCTCGGGAAAATATTCAACTTTGTCCCTAGCAACGGCGCCAGAAAATATTAGCGTCAGAAGTCACTCCTGGATTACTGCAGGAGCAGAGCCTGATGCCCATCAGTTTTATGTCACGATTGGTATATAAAAGGGTTATAGAATGGCTACAAACCTAGAATAATATCATTTTAACTTGGAATCTTGGGCCAAGATATGCACAAGCAGGTGAGGTCTTGATCTAACTTCAGTCAGTAAGTTGAAATAAGGGTGAGTAGGAGGAAGACTTCAGAGAGAAACTGCAAAGGTCTGTTGTAGGCATCAAACTTCCAACAACTCGTAGAAGAAAGAAAAAACACTAAAATGTTCCAGGATGACACAGTTACAGTAACACAATGATCATACCTGCATCATGGCGGCTACTGTAACATCTCTCTTGAATCTTTCAATGAGCTACTCAGGGTAAGAGGAAGAAAAAGACACAGGAGATTGATTTAAAACTGGTGAAAACACTGTCATGATCAAACATACATCACACAACATAATCACCCTCGACTGGACCTGCCAATTTTGAGTGTCTTAAAACAAATCTTACGGAGAGATGGAGAGAAGTTGACTTTCATTAAACAAGAGGTCTTAGATACAACTCATAAATAGAGAACCAAAAATTTCATTAAAGCTTTACAATTCGGGAGTATAGCTCAACCCTCGATCCTTAAAAATAAAAATAAAAACCTTCATATACTTGGAGCAAATCCCAACATGAGCTTCGAGTTACTGAATTGAAGGCATTACGTCTGCATGTTTACTAGTAAGTTGTGCATGTAGTCTCTAGGACATCGTGCACTTTGGTCCGATGCCACCGTGTTCCAGAATGAGCTTGGAAGGAGTTGACAAGATGACATTCCTCTCCTAGAATTTCCATTTATGGTGGAAACAATGTTCACCCACCACTAATCATTTCAATAATTTCTTCCTTGGGATCGAAAATGACCCCGGTCAACTCCGCGCCTTTGGGATGTGGAGGCTTCTCATGCTGCCACCTCGATCTGCTAAACAACTTCATGGTAAGACATGGAGGCAGACGCAATAAATGGGGCATCTGACGGGGAGCGACGAATGAGTGGTGACTAGACAAGGATGATTTGGCATATTAGATGTGGAAGTGAGACGAGGAGAGGCCAGAGGATGAATGTGGTAGATCTTGTGGGGGCCACAAATATACAGTGGTGGGATGTGATTTGTTGAAGGGTAACACGTCTCATATGATGGGATGACGTGATAGGGAGAGGGACAGGTGTGGGAAGACAAGAGGGAGCGAAACAAAAAATGATATGCCATGAGGGTGAGTGAAAGGAGAGTTTGTCCTAACGAGACAAGGGGGAAATTAGTGATGTGACTAGTGGACAGGAGGCCTAGTGGAACACAGGTGGCAAGAGGAGGGGGTGACGCAAGGAGGAGACGCCATGATAGAAAAGGGGCTCACACTGGAAAACCACCCATATCAGACCCCCCCCCCATTATTAAAGGTAGAACAATGGGGGGGGGGTCCAGAATGGGACCTCAACCGTAGATCTGGGCATGACTCACCTGACCCTTCAGATCCGTGCATGGGAAAACTGTCATATCAGACCACCCCAACCATTATAGGTAGAACGACGGCGAGGGGGTTCGGAATTGAATCTGGACCGAAGATCTGGGCGTTCATATTCTAACCACCCAGATCTACGTGCTGCATAATACAAAGAACTTATGCACCCCTGACTTAGGATAAGTGGGTTTTTGACCCATTCTTTTCCACTTTTTCGCCGAAGGGGACACTTTATAGGAAAACACCTCACATACAAGATTATGTGCTAACAGTGTCGATGGTCCAAGGTCCCAAAATGCCAAAATTATCTGGGTCGTTCGATGAAAAGAGACGTGTGTCACCCGATGCAAGCGATCGTGATTTCGTGACTCAGATATTTGAGCATGGAGCACAACATGAGTTCATGAAACGTGAAATCGCAACGCGTCTGGGAGTTGGGTCCACGACCACAACCCGCGGTCATATGGAAGTAGGGCCATAATGAAAGGGAAAGTGTTTGTCAAGCAACAAGCGGCTGAGATTGTTTCAGGAAATGATCATGGCGATCAAATCCAAAGTAGGTCTAACCGTCGATCTAGATGGGTCGTTTAGCAGGATCAAGCATCGAAATATTTGAAATCAAGGGGAGGGAAATCTCCCGAAATGATAAATCCCAAGATTTCATAGGGGATATACGTAAGGTCATGGCCCGAGGTCGTGTGGATAAATGGATAGGAGTTGCGCCAAGAGCCGAAATCGCTCGTCTTGGTCTCATCAGAATATTTGTGTGGTTTCGAAGCGCTGGCTTGACTTGGAGTAGTTGTGAATGTCTCCTGGAGCGTTCATGGTTTTCAGGCTCCATATCGATCCCGATGTAGGTATTTAATGGAAATGGGGAAGGTGGTTGAAACCTCGTCTCATCCCATAAATGGAAAGCATGGAAAAGCGGTCGTGTAGGTAGACTGTTAGTCAAAAGTTCCCCTATCAACGAATTTTCCTGCAAAGCCCATACTGATCTGAGATCGTGTCTGACAAAAGAATGCAAGTGTAGACTGACAAAAGAAGATGCAGACGCAAAGCTTTGATTGTAGTGGCCAGGTCGCATTCCTGATAATGGCAAGTTGTTTTGAGTATAAATACTTAGTTTTGATATTTTTTTATGGTCGATGGTTGAGCTAAGCTCTGGTATTGTAAAGTTTTAATGAAGCCTCTAGTTCTCTGGTTATGTGTGGCCATTTGAGACTTCTTGTTTAATGACAGTCAACTTTCTTATCATCCCTTTTTCTTCTAATATTGAAGACTCGGGCATGGGTGATCCAGTCAAGTTATTGTGACTGTATTGTAATGTATGTTTGATTTCAATGTTGTTATGACGTTTTCAGTTTCTTGAAGTTTTGGGTTTAAGAGGATCTTGTATTCGAATATTTTCCTCATTAGGCTACTGGAAGACCCGATGTCCATAGAAGACCTCTACATTTCCTCACCAGTTCTTCCCCCTACTCACCCTTTACTACAACTTATTGATTGAAGTTAAATCAAGACCTCACTTGCTCATGCATTGCCTGGTCCAGATTTCTAAGTTAAAGCGATATTTTCTTGATCCTGCGCCCATTTGACCCCCTTTAATTTATTCATTGTGACATACAAACTAATGGGTACTGGGCTTACCTCTACCACAATCCAGAGGTGACTTCTAGTGGTAACATTTCTGGCGCTGTTGCCGAGGATGAATTGAAGATTTTCCCTGGGATCAAACGACAAATATTACTGATTCTGAAGGTGCATGAGAACTCAATACATTGAAGATTTCTACTGTGCACCTGGCGACTCCACTGCTTCAGCTGTGGATTCTAGAGGAAAATACATGAGGTCTACTCCACAACTGCCTCTAACAACACCTGAAGCTGACCCAGAGAAAATTATCAGAAAGGGAAGGGCCCTTCGAGAAAGTAGTTCTACTGCTGAACCAGGTATTTTGTATGATTTTCATTACCCTCTTGTAGAAACTGCGATATCTACTTCTCGTTTTCCTATTATATCGTCTGTTGGAGTTTCTCGAAGTTTAAAGTTTGGGAGTGTTCCTGTTGAATTTTCTCCTCCTGGTTTTGGATTGGAAGGAGAAATCTTTGTCACTCCTATTTCCCATGAGTTTGTACCTTGGTATAGACCCCATACCTCATAATATTTTATCACTCCATGTTTTATTACTCCTCCTCCTGTTAGAGTTATTGATTTTGAATAAAGGGAAACCTATGTTCCCTATATCCCTGTAGCCTTTTCTCCAAATCCTTTGTTGTTTCCCTTTCCTCTCGGAAGCTTAGTTCCATTCTCCCCTATTCGAACCCCTTCCCCCCCTGTTTCTCCTCCACCTATCATCCCTATGGCAGGAGCTAATCCCAACAGAAATAGAATGGATGCTATAGTATCTTCCAGATACGCCCGTCTCATTTTGCCTCAACCTCTTAATTCCCTCCCAACCGGTGGCTACCTTAAGAAGCTACCTAAGTTTACGAGGGAGGGATATATTACCATAGAAGAGCACCTTGCAACTTTCTATAGTTATGTTGATAACTATGTCATGGTAGATGAAGATGTATGGATGAGAATTTTTGTCCACGGTCTTGATGGAGAAGCTAGAAAGTGGTTCAGGGCCCTCGCTCCTAGATCCATTGCTGAGATTGAAGTTTTAGATGATGTCTTCTTGAGACAATGAGGGGATAAAAAGGAATTCATGTATTATATCATAGAGTTCGGGTCCCTAAAGATAAAAGAGGGAGATTTTGTCTCTGACTTCTCCAAAATATTCAACAAAATGTACAATAAGATCCCTACTGAGATAAAGCCTACAAAATCCTCTACCAAAGTTAATTATGCTAGTTCTTTTGACCTTGACTTTTGCCTCTTGTTAAGAGAGAGAAGAACTACCTCCTTGGCTCCTATGCAAGATGAAACCCTGGAAGTAGATTCTAACATATTGGCAGTTGACTGACTCAAAAAAAAGGCTGACAGAGACAAAGGAAGGGGAAGAGTTGAAGCCTCAACCTCCAGTTCCTCTGCCTCCCCCCCTCAAATGGACGAAGTAACCAATTTACTAAAATTGCTTTCAGCCAGAATGGAAAGGTTGGAATTAGAGGGGAAGCAGACATACATAAATCCTCAAAATGTTGATAACAGAGGCAACTTCAGGAGGTCGAGCAACAATGCTCCTCAGATTATACAAAGAGAACCTCAGAACAAAAATAGGGATGATTAGAAAATTCAGACCCCTCTACAAAACAACCTTGTTGTAGATGGTGATGGAGAGGAAGAATACCTTGGCCCATAAATCCACTGTCTTGAAGATGCATATCCTTCTTCTCACTTAACTCAATCAACATACAAGGAGTCTCTCATGGATATCCAATTAAACGAGCTAAGCAAGGGGGATAAGGCCAGTGACAACCCAAAAAAATACAACCTTAGGTCTAATAAGAAAGAAGGGAAGTTTGACATCTTTAATCAGCCTTCCAGAGCAGAGAAGTATGCTAAAGATGCAACAAATAACAACAAGGAAAAGAAATCTCGGAATCCCTCACTAGTATCCAAAATTCCTGTCCCAGAAGTGAGAGAAATTTTGAAACCCCTTTCCTCCTTTAGCTTTGAGCACAAAATTCAAAACATTAGGATCCATGTGCCCCTTTCAGAGCTATTCAAGCATGAATATTTCAAAAAATCCTTCTCTGAGTTGTTGCATTCTAAGCCATCTTTCCATCCCACAAACTCAGTAAATCTAAGATGAAAATCCAACAGTCATATTAGGTCCTATGGTAGAAGATAGAGATGATTCATCCTCTCCCTTCTATATGTCACTGAACATACATGATAAGGTATTGCATAATTGTTTGATGGATTTAGGGGCCTCTCATAATATCATGCCCAAAACGGTCATGGAAGAACTAGGACTAGAAATCACAAAAGCATACCATGACTTGTATTCCTTTGATTCTAGGAAAGTGCAATGTCTTGGGGTCATCAAAGATATGGTTGTTACCTTGTTCCAGTTGCCCATGAAAAGTGTGGTCATGGATATCATGGTATTTGATGTTCCTCCCAAGTTTAGCATGTTTTTGTCAAGATATTGGATAAAAAGGCTTGGAGGAACATTGCAGATGGACCTCACATATGCTACCATTCCTGTATTTGGGGGGGAACATAGAAGACTGTATAAAGAATCTCAGTTGGCCTATATCATTACTGATGAAGCAGACGCCACCAATCATCCTATTTTTTCCCTTGATTCTGATTTGGGATCTAGCTTGTTACAACTCACTGATGCTCCCGAAGCCGCTCTTGAAATCAGAAAGAAGTCCCTTACTCTCTGTGAATATTCTCCTCCAATTACCTCTTTGTGGAAAATTTTCTTCGATGGAGCCTCTTCTAGAGAAGGTGTTGGAGCTGGAGTGGTCCTTGTTTCTCCTGTTCAAGAAATTGCATCTCTGTCATTCAAGTTTAAATTTGAAACTACCAATAACGTGGCAGAATATGAAGCTCTTATTTTGGGTTTGAGGGCTACAAAAGACATGGGAATTGAAGAGATATCAGTGTTTGGGGATGCTGAGTTGATTGTCTAGTAGATCATAAATATTTATCAGGCCAAACACCCTCGACTGAGATCATATAGAAATGAAGTGTGGGATTTGGTTGACAGTTTTTTCTCGACTTTCAACATTTCATTTATTACAAGAGAAGAGAATGTCATGGCTAACTCTTTGGCTATATCAACAAGAAATTTCAGAGCCCCTCTACCACCTAAACTCAGGTATGATGTCGAGGTAAGATATAGGTCCTCTGTACCTTACAATATCAAGTATTGGAAGGTGTTTGAGGATGATCTTGAGATCATAAAATTTCATGAGTTTGTTGATGAGTTCTCTGCATTGCACATTGATCAGGATCATGATCTCGAAGGTGACCCTCACGCTGATGTATTTCTAAATAAAATTTCTAATCACCCTATTGTTTAGCTTCCTAGCAACCACATTCCCAAAGGACTAGTTTCATTAGAAATATTGTTCGATGGGAACAGTGTGGTAGTAAAGTTTAAAGGCCCAACCGAGGATGATGATGTAGATGAATGCAATATTGGTACAGAGGAGGATCCAAAGTTCGTCAAGTTTTCAAGAAACCTTTCAAGGGAGTAGAGAGCCGAGTATACTGAGCTATTAAAATAATTTTCTGATGTGTTTTCCTGGACCTATGAAGACCTCAGGACATACAAAACAACTATCATTGAGCATAAGATCCCATTGAATGAGGAGGTCAAACCATTTAGGAACAAATTAAGACAAATAAATCCTATGATGTTTCCTATTATGGAAAGGGAGGTAAATAAGTTGTTGTACGCCCAAATCATTGTCCCTTTGATATATTCTGAATGGGTCGCCAACTTGGTTCCATTGAAAAAAAAGAGCGGAGAAATCAGACTTTGTGTTGATTTCAGGAATCTGAACAAAATATCAAAAAAGGAAAATTACCCTTTGCCAAAGATGGAACACATGTTGCAGAGGGTGGCAGGCGCATCCAGGATGTCCATGATTGATGGCTTTTCTGGCTACAATCATATCTCTGTCCTTCTTGAATATAGAGAAAATACAACCTTCACCACTCCCTGGGGCACATTCATGTATGCCAAAATGCCCTTTGGATTGATGAACGCAGGAGAAACCTTCCAACGAGCCATGGAAATCACCTTCATTGGAGAAAGAGATAAATTTGTGGTCATATATTTGGATGACATCACAATATTTTCCAAATTTGATAAAGAACATGGTCAACATCTGAGAAAGGTATTCTCGAAATTCAGAAGGTTCGGTCTCTCCCTAAATCCCAAGAATTCTTTATTTTCCATGCAGGAAGGAAAATTGTTGGGACACATTGTATCAGCTAAGGGGGTCAGGATTGATTCAAGAAAGGTAGAAGCTATTCAAGTCTTATCACTTTCCATATCCAAGAAAGAAGTTCAGTCCTTCCTAGGCAAAATCAATTTTCTGAGAAGGTTTGTTTCAAATTTTGCTGAATTGGTGAAGCATATCACATCCATGCTCAGGAAGGGGAACGAATTAAAATGGACTGCCGAATCTAGAGAATCCTTCAACCAAATCAAAAAGGCATTGACTGAAGCACCTATGCTAGTCAGTCCTGATTATTCCAAGGATTTTCTGATTTTTTCCTTTGCCTCATTTGATACAGTTGTCGTTGTTTTACTACAAAAGAATGATGCAAGGCTGGAACAACCTATTTACTTTTTCAGTAGAGTGCTCAGAGACATCATGGAGAAGCAGGCCTATGCCTTGGTGAAATATCTTAAATATTTCAGAGTCTATTTTCTGCATTAAAAAATCATTGCATATGTTCCTTCAACTTCTGTGAAGGACATTCTCATTCAGCCTGACATAGATGGGAGAAGAAGAAAGTGGATTTCCAGAATCCTTGAATTTGATCTGGAAATAAAACCCACCAAGATAGTTAAAGTCCAGGGTTTAGCCAATCTATTGGATGAATCTAATTGTAAATCTTTGGAGTTTAACTTAATCAACGCTCACTCAGAAAATCAGCAATCTAAAGTGTCTGATAAAGGCCCTCAAGACAACCCTCCATTGGCAGAATCTACTTGGTACAAAGATATTATGTATTTTCTATAAATGTTGCGACCTCTATATGGGATGGGGAAGAGAAAGGCAAGATATTTAAAGCTCAAAGCGATTAGATATTGCCTTATCGACCAGGTTTTGTATTGAAAATACCCTCTATGAGTGTTGTTGAGATGTTTAGACCCACAGGAGGCTCAAAGGATTATGTTTGATTTTCATGACAGCCTATGTGGGGGACATCACTTTTGGAGAACCACAATCTACAAAATTATTAGGGCTGGGTACTTCTGGCCTACTCTGTTCACTGATGTCTGTGAAAAAATCAGAACATGCATCAAATGTCAGAAATTCTCTTGGAAGCAACAACTCAAGTCTCTACCATTGAATCTTATGGCAGCTACAGAACCCTTTCAGCAGTGGGGACTATACTTTATTGGGGAGATTCATCCTCCTTCGATTGGTCATCATAGATGGATCTTGACTTCCACCAATTACTTCACCAAATGAATAGAATCTATCCCCGCAAAGAGTGCTTCTCACAAAGTAATCATTGGTTTTCTTGAAGATATTATAGCAAGGTTTGGTTGTTCGAAAAGGATCGTCACTGATAATGATGCATCCTTCAAGGTTGAGCCATTCATCCAATTTTGTGAGTAGTTAGGAATTTCATTGATTCACTCAACTCCATACTACCCCCAAGGGAATGGACTGGCATAATCTTCTAACAAGAGCCTTATAAAGATTATCAAAAGGTTGTTAGATGACAACAAGAAAGAATGGGATTCAAAGCTCAAGTTTTCTTTGTGTGTTGATAGAGTGAAAACAAAGAGGTCTCTTAGTGCCTCTCCTTTTCAGCTTGTGTATGGAGTTGAGGCCATCTTTCCTTCTCAACTCGCCTTGTCGGCGGAAAAATTCTTCCAAAAATACCAGGGAGAACCTGATGACATGGTCAGGAGAATATTACAGCTGGTAGAAGTGAAATAAACCAAAGAAAATATGTTGGATAGGGAACATGACCATAAATAGAAGATCAAGCAGTCATTTGGCAAGAAGAGCAGAGAAAACGATTTCCAGCTGGGCGATCTAGTACTCAAATGGGATGCACCCAGACAAGACAAGGGAAAGCATGCTAAATTTGAAGCCCTTTGGATTGGACCCTTCAAAATTTCTGAGATATTTTCATCTAATACTTACAGGTTACAAAATTTGGAGGGTAATGCAGTTTTTAGTGGCCCTATAAATGGCCACTTCCTGAATTTTTTTTTTTTTTAAAGCGGTAGTCAGCTTCCTACCATTGAAAATACCGTTCCTTTTTTATGTTTATTTTGTTTTTAATAGGAGACTCCATAACCCAAATATAAGGCATTGGAACTACTTGTTCTTGGTATCTCACAGGGATCATGCCATCCCCTGTGGAGCCAAATGTTATCACATAAACTTGTCAAAGCCTTAGGAGTTTGTGGTTTCTACCTAAGTCTTTTTTTTTTCTGTCTCTCCTCCTTTTGTAGACCCAATTGTAAGGTTTTCCCTTTCAGCTTATAGTTTTCTTATTTTGTCTTCCTGAGAGGTATCGTCCCTAAGCCTTTCTGTTTTCTCTGAGGTCGATCGCTTCTCTCTCCTTTTCTCTTTCACTGATCCTTTTGAATTCCATATCCCTCAGCCAATCATCCAAGTATTTGTTTACAGAGGCCACAACCATAAGAACAAGAGAAACACTTAGAGCGGTCTGATATGGACTCAAATCAAGCGAGCGAGCAAGATCAACTTTCAACGATGGAGATCCACCGAGAAGATAGGATTGATGACCATCGGGCGGTAGGGATCACATAGTTACATGAAGTATAGCATCAGATAGAGTTCTGAAATCGCGAGGCCATCCTAGCCGTTGATAATGGGAAGGACATGCGGCGTAAGATGATCATTTTGCTGACTTGTAGAATGGAGAAGGTAAAGGGAAGATTCATGAGAACTCGTGAAACACGAAGTCGTGAAATGATCTGGGCCGTCTATTTTAAAAGGACACATGGCGGCGCAGGATCAGCATGGGAAAAGTCTTTTCAGGAAGGCTGAGGTGAGAAGTGTCAATGGTCCAAGGTCCCAAAATGTCGAAAAGATATGGGTCATCCGATGCAAAGAGACATGCGTCACCCGATCTGAGCGAAACGCAAAATCATGACGTGATTGGGAGTTGGACCCATGACCACAGCCCGCGGTCATATGGAAGCAGGGCCATAAAGAAAGGGAAAGTGTCTATTGATAAATGGGCAGCTAAGATTGTTTAAGGAAATGATCGTGGCCGTCAAATCTAAAGTAGGTCCAACCATCGATCTAGAGGGGTCGTTTTGTGGGATCGGGCATTGGAATATTTGAAATCAAGGGGAGGGAAAACTCCCAAAATCTGAAATACCAAGATTTCATAAGGGATATACGTAAGTTCATGGCCCAAGGTCACGCGGAGAAATGTATAGGAGCTGTGCGAAGAGCCGAAAGTGCTCGTCTTGGTCTCATTAGAAGATTTGCGTGGTTTTGAAGTGTTGGGCTTGACTTGGAGGAGTCATGAACGTCTCTTGGAGCATTCATGGGTGTCAGGATCCATCCCGATCCCGATGCAGGTAGTTAATGCAAATGGGAAAGGTGGTTGAAACCTGGTCTCACCCCATAAATGGAAAGCATGGAAAGATGGTCGTGTAGGCAGACTGTCAGCCAAAATTTCCTCTGTCAACGGATTTTCCTGCAAAGCCCATACTATTCTGAGATCGCGTCTAACAAAAGAATGCAGGTGTAGACTGATGGAAGAATATGCAGACACAAATATTTGATTGTGGTGGCTAGGTCACATTCCTGGTGATGGCAAGTTGTTTTGAGTATAAATACTCAGTTTTGATATTTTGTTATGGTCGATGGTTGAGTTAAAATCCCGTATTGTAAAGTTTTAATGAAGCCTTTGGTTCTCTGGTTATGTGTGGCCATTTGAGACTTATTGTTTAATGACAATCAACTTTCTTAGCATCCCTTTTGCTTTTGATATTGAAGACTCAAGCATGGGTGATCCAGTCAAGTTGTTGTGATTGTATTGTAATGTATGTTTTATTTCAATGTTGTTATGACGTTTTCAGTTTCTTGAAGTTTTGGGTTCAAGAGGATCTTGTATTCAAATATTTTCCTCATTAAGCTGCTGGAAGAACCGATGTCCATAACAAACCTCTACATATCCTCACCCATTCTTCCCCCTACTCATCCTTTACTACAACTTACTGACTGAAGTTAAATCAAGACCTCACTTGCTCATGCATTGTCTGGTCCGTATTTATGAGTTAAAGTGATATTTTCTTGAGCCTGCACCCATTTGATCCCCTTTAATTTATTCATTATGACATACAAACTAATGGGTACTGGGCTTACTTCTGCCGCAATCTAGAGGTGAATTCTAGTGCTAATAGGGTAAATGCACTATTAGCCTTAAAATAACAAAGCATGTTTTCCTTGGAAAACATAAGGAGAGGACAATAGACTGTAAAGAAATATTTTAGAAAACGTGCAAAATATGCCAATTTGAAAGTAACTGAGAAAGTCTTGTGTTGGGACTCAACCCATGATAACAGATGAAGACATTCAAAGTTTTAAAAATTATGGCTAGGTCCTTTCAAAATAGCTTTTGTCTTAGGTGAAACTCTTATATTTTAAAGGATTTGGAAGAGAGATTGTTTTCCTATAGTACAAATGGTTCCCACTTGAAACATTATGTGGAACCATCTTGATTGATAAATTCCATGTGAAAATCACTGTTGTATATAGCTTTCTGTTTCATTGTTTTATTTTTCTTTGTTCAATTGATTGTTCAATTTTTGTTGTTTCATTTTCTATTGTTTTATGTTTGTCAGAAATAAATTTTGGATCAGTTTTGCCACAACAATTCCATTCTATAAGTATTGTTGATCAACAAAAATAAATTTTACACAGTTGTCACGATGTTCTCCTTTTAGACATCGCTGAAAATGATTTTTTCTTTCAGTATCACAGTTAGATAGATGATTTGGTTTGCTTCCCTATTTCTGCTATCCCTTTCTTCCCTCCATTCTGAGATTCAAAACAACATATCACAAAATTTATCCTTAACACGAAGAAACGATTTTTACTGTGACTAATTGTAATGACCTCCTCGTTACGACAACCATTCTAGTGACAGGTGCACATTTTTTTTTTGTTTTTTTAAAAGTGTGTGTGTGCGTGTGTACAAGGAACAAAAACAACCCATTTGACTCTGCGTCACCACCCGACGACGAATACGACACAACCAGGATGAACATAAGAAGATGTCCAGGACGCACGACACGTAACCACAAGCATAAATGATGATCACACGACAAAGTAAAACTGGCTGCTAATTACGACTGACCTCCCGCCCGTCCTACCATACAATGGTTAGGACCTCCAAGACACATAAGCAACGCTCAAGCCCAGGTTCCCATCGATTTTAACCATTTAAGGTCTCAGGGCTGGCGACTTCTCTGAGGAACATGGAGGTGTCTACATCCCACCCGACACAACACACCAAGCAACTAACTCAATACAATCAAGTACAACATAAACAAGAAGAACAAAAACACCCATTACGGATGGCGCGTGATAAGAGGACTCCGACAACAAAACCCAAGTTCAACATTATTTAAAGGAACAACAACCCTCAATTGCTAACTCCGAGTATTTTATTGTACTTCAATCCAGGACATTTCACCATGTATGCTTATCGATAACCATAATTTACACTATCATTGCAGTAATATGACCATGTCATTACATTTTTAAATACCATAACATTGCAATAAAAACAATGATCATTCATTCCAGCTGATATCCACTCTAACATTTCAATTTAATTATAGGCAAGAACAATACAATTACATATTCAACAACCTATTATAATTACAAAATTATGAGCCATTTTTCAAGGACTTTCCTTACGTGTTACAGTGACTACATTCTAAACCATACCTTTACACCTTGCTAACACAACTTAGGACATTATTAACAATAAAACCTTATCCTCACCTTTATATTCTAAAATACTCATGTAGTTAACAAACCTTGACTTTAAATATTATTTGATTACGGTAAACATCTAGAAAAAGACCAATTGGCAAAAATGTTTACAATACTACAAGAGCCAATAAGAATAATAAAGATTTTATTAACTAGATTGTTTTCCATGTATTATCATTGGGATCATATGAAGTACTAGTAAATGAAATTTCCATTGATGAAGTTGTTGTTTTAATACAAGGAAAGGAAGTGATTCAGAATTAAACTGAGTTCAAGTTTTTTCAATGTGAATTCAATTCAATATGGTCAAAAGATATTTTTATTTCTCATTTGGTTTCAATGATATGACACCTTTGAATACACGTGTGGAATTTAGATGTAGTCTGATGACTGCATTCTATGAGTACACTTTTTAATTATTCATTACCACCTGTAATATTAAATGTAACTACCACCTTCTATAACTAATTACAACGTTGAATTAAAGGAAAGATGGCATTCTATAATGACCATATTAACTTCGTAACCATAGTTGCAGCTAGATAATAATAACCATGTTACTACCATGTTTAAGAACTTTAGAAATACTTATATAATGTAAATATGACATTCTGTTATTTTAAATGAGAGGACAATCCTTACACTATTGTAACTACACAAGACTAACATCATAGTGTAACTAAAATTAATAAGGTAGCATCATAATCAATGACCCCATATAAAATACAATGTTTGAGCATGACAATGGTTAAAGGCAATAACATTTAAGGATGACCTATAAAGATGAATACCAATCCTTTTGTGAGTGACATGGTAACATCATAGTGGAATGACACACATATTATAATATTCAAATGTTAAAACAGGGCAACGCTTAAGGGTAATTCAGGATGACATCATAATTATAAACTACATCAAATTTAAGGAAGACAAGGTAATTCAGGTACTTTACCACTCAATGCCACCACCGTGTCTCATTATCGTAGTACGAATGTATCTAATATATGGGATATCAATGTAAACAGGAAAATATAATAAGTACAAGTTAATCCAACGGTGATAAAAGTAAGTAGGTAAATCGTAGGTTCACCATTGGGCTCAAGCTGCCTGGACCGTATAGGATTTCTGTAAATTTTTATAAATAGGGATATCTCTATATTCCAACCAAGAGTGGCAATTGTAGCTGGAACCAACTGGTGAATGGAGGCGTTTTATTACTCTCAGGCAAACCTAAACTAGATTGGGAACCAAAAACACAGATCATTCAATGCACAAATTATTAACCATTAAACACGGCCTATTTCACACAGTCCATGCAAACACAGCCAATAAACACAGACAGAGGTATGCCAATGGCCACAGACCACTTAAAACACCCATTCAATACTTTCCACGGTGTGAAATAACACCCAATCAAACTTTTCCCACTGTATATAACATTCGCCCAGTAACATCATTGTCATTGTGTGTAAATAAAAACGTAGACCATTGAAAGCTCTGAAACGCAGATTTAAGGACGCCCAAGGTATCAGTTAATAATGCAAATCTTTAAACATTAACATGTGATTTAAAAACGCCCAATGCATCAGTCACACACAATCATTAAACATCTAACACGCAGGTTTAAAAAAACTCCCAATGCATCGGTGGAACGCCCAACAAACAGTGGCAAAAATGCCCCAGATCAGTTGTAAACAAAATGCCCAAGATAACTGTGCATAACGCCCAACCTACAGTTTCCAAATTGCCCAGTAACAGTGCAAACGCCCACTGTACAGGATCAACGACCATTGTAAAATTTGCTCACTGTGTATAATGAAATCATCCCCCGTATTTAAATAAAGACCCAGGGTAAGAATTTCTCATAATGTGCAATAAAAACGCCCAACACCTGAATTTCCCATGGTGCAAGATGAATACGCCCAACATAATTTTAAAAATGCCCAAAATCATTAAGAACGTGGATCATTAAAGAATGCAAAGTATTGAAAAAAAAAAAAAGCAGACCCCAATGAAAAAAACGAAAAACAAAGATGTTTGGGCGAGTACGCAGACCCCCAAATAAAAAAAATGAAAAGTACAGAGCTGCAAGTGGCGTTCAGATTTCTCATAGATTGCAGTTACAAAAAAAAACGCCCAACAAAATGAAAAAGACGCAGTTCATGAAACCGTTAAAACGCAGACCAATAACGCCCCGACGCATTGCCGCAAGGTAATGAATTTGACAGAAATAAATTGAAATGCTGGGTTAAATTGATTTGCCAGATGATAAACAATTTGCCAGAGATAAAAATGAATTAAAGGAGGTATTCCCGAGATAAACAATTTTTTTTTTTTCCAGTAACCATTAACAAGACGAATCACCAGAAGCAATTTAACACTATCCATTTCTAAACAATTTTGCCAGAATTAAAATCATACCTTAGCCACTCGCCCGCTTCGGAGACGTCCCGCGCTCCGTGCCGTGTTCTCTCTCCTTGCCGCTCCCGCTCGCCGACCGTAGAAATCTCACCGGTACCTCCAAGCCAAACGCTAGGGGTACTATGCTTCCCCCTTAGCCCCCGAGCCGCAAAGGGGCCACACCAGAACCAGAGATAGACTAGCGTCTCAGCTCGCCTCCACGGAYGAGCTACCACTCCAACACAACTGAGATAACCCAACTCCTCACAAGAAACCCGTCAAGACACAATTCGGCAACGTAACGTTATGCTAACCGTTCATCCCCTCTTCCTTCTTTTCCCCTTCTTTTATAGAAAAATGAGACCCACCTACTTTCCTAAATTATTATTAAATTAATTTTTAATGACAAACCTCTAAACATTCTCCGCCGTCCAAGTGTCCCTCATCCCCCATGTTTCTCCAATTTAAATTACTTTAATTTAAATAATAGACTCATTTCCCTCACTCCCCCTAAAGTCGCTCCTAAAATCACTCCTAGGGTTCCTAGATCCCCTCTCTTGCTTTTAATAACATTCCTAAAATGAAGCTTCAGATTTTTAGTAACTCCTAAATGCTGATTCCTTTTCACTTTTTACCCTACGTCTCCTACTTTCCATTTTTAAGTTTCCTTTATCACAAGTTTCCTCATTTCTATTTTTTTTTCATTCCTCTCTTTTATTATTATTTTATTCTTTTTTTTTTTATTATTTAATTATTTATATATATATTTTTTTTAAACCCAAAATGATACATGCGCTTAATAGTCTTTTTAATAAAAAGCCTAAATTTGAACTCCCACTCTTTAACAATTTTAATTCTTCTTTAAATTTAAAAAAAACCCTGCGGTTCAATTAATTTATCCCCCCTCATTACTTTACCCCTTTTATTTTTTAAGAACTTTAATTAACACCTAGGAGGGTTTTAGTTTACGCCCTAGGTTTATTTTTTTTGTAGGATATTTTCTTAGGGCTTGTCAAAATTTGTCTTAGAGATGTTTTAATTAAGGTTTTGATTTGAACAGGGCGACAATTTAATTAGGGGAGTCGTTTTTTAAAATTTTTATCAGGCGTTAAGGTCTAGGGTCATCTAGGTTGTCTCATCATCATCATCAATGCGACGTGCCCTTCAGGACGCACTACGTGCTCCAAGGGTGCCACTCGCCTTGTTTGCTTCGGCTGCGTGACGTGCCCTTCAGGATGCACCACGTGCTCCAAGGGTGCCACTCACTGGCTTGCATTTCTTTGCGCGACGTGCCCTTCAGGATGCACCACGTGCTCCAAGGGTGCCACTCGTTGACTTGATGGATTGGTAGACTCTATAACCCCTGGAGTCAACACTCCGCCAGGTGAACATGTGGGAGACTAAGGGCTCTAAGGAATAAGGCCCCCGCCTTATTGCGCGCCCCTTAGAATCATCGTGAGCGACTTTCGCAGTCTAGCCTCACGACATCGTGGATCCTCTCGAACTAGGTAATCGTTAACCTACAGTTCGAGCCACGGCGGGAGTGCTAGTAGGCTGTGGCAGGGCTGTTGTCCACACCTCTCCCTCAATCTCTCTGGAACTCGTGTGTGGCCCCTTTAC
>ML799641.1:468233-483099 GCA_009831015.1 Picea engelmannii
GAAAATTTATTGCTAATTTTGTTGAAATGCAGGGAGAAAACCTTACTATATGATCAAATGGTCAATTCTTCAAATTCCATCCCATTTCATATTGCTCGAAGTCCATCGTGAAGTTCTCCCTTTCCGTCTCCAGTAAGTTTAACTTATTTTATTTATGATTCGATTATCTCATTGAAATGTTTTTTATCCATGTCAATCTGAATAAAAATGTATCCAAATTTGCAGGATCTTGATTCAGAATCGAGTTCAGATGCATAAATATTCCAGTACCAGTTCAAAAATGTCGGAAGGTCTTATCAGGAGAAACATATCACAAGAAGTTGGTAGCTGAAAATGGGCAACCGCTTTACCCTGCCAATTGTGACATTCCATCTTCCAGCCGCAATCCTTGATCGATGATGGTAATAATTGTTTGGTATAACGTAATTTGAACAAACAAATTATTACATTGTGTTTACTAATATCATCGATGTCCTAATGTTCAATATTTTTTAAATTAGGATTCTTCTGATGATGAGTAACCTACCTACCATCTTCCGTTGCACCCCACAACAATGTCAACCCGAGAGAAGGATGCAATGAGAGAACAAATCGGAGAGGAAGCATACCAAGACTGGTTGAATCAACCACCTATTCAATTCCCACTATGTTCAAATTCACCAATTAGAAATGACTACAACAATAGTAGTTCTTCATAAATTGGCAATGGAGACAATAAAAAAGAGGTTGGTATGGATGATTACTTACAAGATACAAATGCCATGGAGACAATGTTATTTGACGCATTCTAGAAAGATGAGCTAGGGGATGATGCTCATATCAATGATACCATTTTCGAAAACCTAAAATCTACTTCCACCACCCCTCTCTTTGGACCTAGATCCCGGTCAAAGTCTACTGAACTTGGGACAACAATGTTATTGTACAATGTGAAAGAAACGTTTGGCATGTCAAATTCATGTTTCTAAGAAATATTGAGGCTATTGACCAAGTGCCATATATTAATTTTGAGAAATATTGTCACACAATCAACATTAGAAATGGTTTTTTTTATAAACGTTAAATGACCTTGTACATTTCTATATCCCACTGGCTCTAGGATATTCAAAGATAAGATTCTTCCTAGTGATAATGTTTTTCCCAGTAGCTGAGAAGAGGTAAAGAAGTTGTTGAAAATGTTGGGTGTTGAGTATATATCATATCATGCATGTTCGAATGATTGTATTCTATATAGAGGAGAATATGCAGACAAAGATATATGTCTGAAATGTGGGCATGACACGCACCATAAATCAAATAAAAATGGTAAATTGCATGGTACTCCTCATAATATATTGAGGCACATGCCTATAATCCAAAKGATTCAAAGGCTCTTTCGTTTCAAATAATTAGCTATGTTGCAGGCATGGCATGCTTCACATAAAAGTGTTTCGAGAGATATGTGAATCCCAACAGATTCAATAGCCATGAAGCATATAGAGGATACATGGCCAGAAAAATTCAAGGATGAAGTACGAAGTCTACGACTTGTCATAGAAATGAATGGTGTGAAACCATATTCCCTCTAAAACACCAACTATTTTGTTTGGCCTGTAGTAATGATTAACAACAATACCCCCCCATGGTTGTCCATGAATAATGAACATATTATGTTGGCTCTTATAGTCCCTTGTAGAAGACAAGTGAAGAATATGGATGTGTACCTACAACCATTGGTAGATTATATGAAGGAATTATGGGAAGGGATACATGTATATGATGTATCAAGACCCATCGCAACAGAGATGAGTTTTATGTTGTATGGCATATGTGCTTACACCACACATGATTATCCATGCTTAGGAGTTTTATGTGGTAGTTAACATGTTTATTGATTTGTTTATATACATAACAATATTTATTTTCATATTTAATTTGTTGTGATTGACTTTTTATTATTAAACGTTAATGTGTTATGTAAACAATAATTTCGCAGGTCTTGTAACTAAAGGCTATCATGGATGTAAATGTTGTGGACCTTCTTTGAAGGCTAGGTGGTAGAACCACCTACGAAATCCAGTGTACGAATTCACGAGGGTATTCCTCCCAGAAGAACACCCTTATACAAGAGAAACATCCACTTTCAATGGTAAACCAGAAAGAACCCAAAGGCCTACAATATTGACACCAACATAATAGCTTAGAGCATATGAGAGAGAGAATGAGAAGGAGATTACATAAATTTTCAATTCAAATGGGGAGCCTATGTTCGATGATCCAGAATTATTCGACACATATGTTGAGAGATTTCCCATCGGGATGAAAAGAAAATCTATCTTTTATGAGATCCCATATTTGGAACATCCTAAGATTGAACACATACTAGATCCCATGCATATATTTAAAATTGTTTCATCTTCTTTATGGAGGAACATATCATTGAAATAAAGTGACACATTGGTTGTGAGGAGAGATCTTGTTTCTTCAAAAACTAAAAAGAAACATTGGCCAAGACAATAAAGTACAGGAGAGGCTGGTCCCTCTTGGTATTTCAAAGAAGGTGATGTCCCATGGATTTTGAATAAAGAAGAACTTTCTTTGGAAAATGAATTTATATTGGGTGTGAAGGTGCCTTCTTTATATCGGTCTTTCGTACAACATTGATTCATTGTGCGTCAAGACCATTTGTCGAGTTTGAAATCACATGACCATTTGAACCTTCTAAAGGTACTCCGTATGTCAAAAATATGATTTTATTATTTGTAATTTTTATTTTTTGCCATGGGATAAAAAAAATTAATTTGTATGTGTTTACTTTGTAGTGTCATTATCCTCTGCTTGTGCATGGGTGTGTGAACTATGACTCCCCCCATGATATAAGGTGTTCCATATCTAAATTATTTTCATTTGTACGTTGGATCACATCAAATGAGATTCATACGCCTAACATTCCACAGTGGGGTCAAGAAATAGTTGATATTGTTTGTATGTTTTAGAAGGAAATACCTCCTAGTTTCATGGACTTGCAGGTTCATATTCTAATTCACCTAGTAGATTAGGTTGAAATAGTCGGGGTGGTATCCTATTGTTGGATGTTTTTTTTAGAGAGGTACATGAAGAGATTGAAAGGATTTGTTCGTCAAGGGGAAAAACCCGAGGGGTCTATGGAAGAGAGGTACATATCATATGATTTTTTCTATTATGCTAGTGAGTACATCAAGAAGATCCACAACACACTAGGTGCAGTGATTTGGGATGATGAAAGGGATTAAGAAAAAATATAAGGGGAGCTTATCCAAACGAATGGAAAAAGGAGCTTGATAAAGAGTAAGTGACTTATTGTTTGTCAAATTTATACATAGTAACTATTTACACTAAACTTCATAATGTATATTTTGATCATGATCTCATATGTACTATATGTTGGTTTTATTTCATGAATACATCAGTAAATTTATAAATTGATGACATCAATAAATTCATTCTTTACAATTCAAAGGAAACACAACCGTGGGTCACATTGTATGAACAAAAGAGGAGGAAATAGGAAAGTGATAGGAAATAATTCATACGATTGAATGGTAGAAGCATGCCTTATGCTGATCATTTATAAGAAAATATGCCAATGATATGCCCCAATAGTTGGGTTGTTGACCAAGTCAGAGAGAAATATGGTGAATCGGGTCATTGCCTACATGAAGAAGAGGATGCACTAAAAATAGGGATTGGTTGCAACAACTCGATAATAATCTCTTTGTGTACATAATTTATAACTTCGTAATCCACATTTGAATTGTAAGTACATCTATGCTATTTTATATTTTAATGGTCGGGTTATTAGACACATATTGACACTGTGATTTGTTCACTTTTTTATAGGTGCATTTGCTCCCATATATTTGGGCATATTGACATCATTTTTGCACAGAGGATGTCGATGATGGAAACGTGACAGAAGACTACAGAGTGGAAGTCGAGTTCGACCAATCTAGTTGTGCTATCCACCACGATCAAAACACCATACAGGGGAAGTTAGGTTATGTCGGAAAGATACAAGAGATCATTAGAGTGGATTTCTCTTCCTTCCAATGTGTTATTTTTAGGTGCATGTGGTGGGACACCTTTGATCAGAATAATGTAAAGGAATATCGTGATAGTGGGATGATATGTATCAACTCTAAAAATATGTGGGATGAAGCTAAGGAGCCTTATGTTTTCAAAAAACACTGGAACCAAGTGTTTTTTTACCCAGAAGTGTTGGATAGGGATTGGTGGTTTGTATTAAGACACAACCCTAGATCAAAACATATTTTTGAGAACCACGGTGTTATCATGGAAAGCGAGGAAGATAATCAGGGCAATGACAATGAAGAGTGATATATTATACATGTTTTATTCTTTAATTACTTCTTTTGTGTTTTCAAATCTATATTGGATTTAATAATTTGATTATTAAAAAAATATTTTTTTTAGTATTTAATATTTGATATGAAATATTATTGATTTTTTTATTGGATGATATAATAAAATGTTATGTGTAAATGATATAAATATTTTTCCATTGTAAATCTAGATGATATTTGAACTTTAAGTATTTTAATTTGAACTTTTACTTTAAAAAATATATATTATTGTATTGTAAATATCAAATATTTTATATCATAATTTTAAAATGTATTTTTGTTACCCACCATTTCATATCATTACCATATTGTATTATATTGTATTATTTTTTAATTTTAAATTCATACATATTAATTAGGGGAATATTCAAATCTAAAATGAGTCTCTTAAGTGAGTTTAAAAAAAAAACATCATTATCCTTGAATAACTAATGCATGTGTCCCTCTCTAAACCCATATAATAATATATACTTAAGATACTACATAAAAATCAAATACATAATATATTATATAATATAATAACTATAATATATTTTGTTATATTTTAATTTTATACTATAAATATAATAATATAATATATTATATTATATATTAGTTATAACATAACATAACAAAATATAATATATTAAGTTATATATTAATTTTATATTACATATAATATATAATAATTAAAAATATATAATTAAAAATTGAATTAAACATGTAGATCATAACAATTTTTTATCCCTTATCCTCTATCTTTATCCCCTCTTTTTATTTATGGGTAAGAAATTTTACGGCTAATTTGATATAAATTTTAGGGTTCTTAATAGCTAATTCAATTCTTAATATTGATTACAACAATAATTAACAACATGTAACATAGGATATTTTTATGTTTTTGTACATGTTTCTTGATTAAGTTTGACATTCATGCATCCTTATAGTATAGTAAAAAAATGTTGAATTAGAGATTTTGAGACTTGTATTAATTATGGGAATATAAACAAAATGACCAAAATACAATTAAGAGGAAGTTAAAATATCACAAAGATTTTATAAATGCTAATTGAGCTTAACATAACTATATTTAATTATTCATTATTCATTATGAACACAAGCAATATTCTCGAAATGAGGACAAATTCTCACATCATACTTTCAAGTAAACTAGTTTGTAAAATTGTGATACAAAGTAAGGTTGAAGATTAATATAATTTACTTTTAACTTTCCCAAACTTTAATTAATAACATAAGGCATGTCTTTACCCATTTTTATAACTTATTTTCTTTTATTGGCTAAGTTTGATATTCATGCATCCTTATAGTATAGTAAAAAAATGTTGAATTAGAGATTTTGAGACTTGCATTAATTATGGGAATATAAAAAATTATGACCAAATTACAATTAAGAGGAAGCTAAAATATCAAAAATATTTTATAAATGCTAATTGAGCTTATCATAACTATTTTTGATTGTTCATTATGAACTTATGAACAAAAGCAATATTCTCGAAATGAGGACGAATTCTCACATCGTACTTTTAAGTAAACTAGTTTGTAAAATTGTGATACGAAGTAAGGTTGAAGATTAATATAATTTACCTTTAACTTGTCAAAACTTTAATTAATAACATAATACATGTTTTTACCCTTTTTTATAACTTATTTTCTTTTCTTGGTTAAGTTTGATATTCATGCATCCTTATACTATAGTAAAAAAATGTTGAATTAGAGATTTTGAGACTTGTATTAATTATGGGAATATAAAACAAATATGACCAAATTACAATTAAGAGGAAGTTAAAATATCACAAATATTTTATAAATGCTAATTGAGATTATCATAACTATTTTTAATTGTTCATTATGAACTTATGAACACAAGAAATATTCTCGAAATAAGGACCAATTCTCACATCGTACTTTAAAATAAACTAGATTGTAAAATTGTGATACAAAGTAAGGATGAAAATTAATATAATTTAACATGAACTAACATCAACATCAACATCAACATCAACATATAAATTAAGTACATCAACATCAACACCAACATATACATTAAGTACATCAACATCAACATACAAATTAAGTACATCAACATGAACAAAAAAATGTTGTATATATATATATATGAACAAGTAAAATAACTGCTATAATGTACATATCCGTTCAACAATACAAATAACTTCTATAACTAAATATCTAGTCGTAGTCTCTCAGGCGAATCATGTTGTGGAAGAATAGGTGAAGCACCTTGCTCATCTGAGTGAGGTGGAGGAGGAGGAGGAGGAGGAGGTACTAAAGAAGAAGCGCAATCACCACCCTGATTTGCAACATCACCACCCTGATCTTCAACATCACCATGATCACCTACACCATGATCAGCATTAGCACCCAGAGAACAAGAAGGATGTGTTGAAGAAGAATCATCGCTACCACCTGGAGGAGGACTAGGAGGAGGTACTAAACAATAAGTGTCACCATCACCACCCTCATCATCATCAGTGTTGGACAATGTTCCATCCCTCATCCCTACGAGTAACTTGGAAGCTCCAACGATATGACGCATAAGAGACGTCATATCGCACGACAAGTTCATCCAGAGCTGCAAGAGATCAAGGTCAGCCTTGATGTCTCTCATATAGATAGGGTGGAATCTCATGCCAACCAAAATTTCACTCAGTCTGTCACACACCTCCATCCTATATATGAGATTTGGCCTATGCTGTGTTTCAGGTGGTATATGCGGCTAAGGACCCTGACCTTCCGCAGACTCAACCACATCCTCATATGCATCAAGTGGTGGGGAATGAGGAATGTCCCCAACAAATGTGCCAACATCTACAAAATATAACACAAGTTAAAAATTAATCGAAAATTTCATTAAAAAATTTAATAAAATACGTTAAAGAACATACTAGAATAAAATTTATTCGAATTAATTAAGAAAATAAAATGAAAATACAAGATTAATTTAAATCTTACCTCAATCATTTGGTGGCCCATCCGATATGAAGAGGATGTTGAGACATCTTCGCCAATCCATCCCTTCATAAGGGAATGTCACCATCACAAAAACATGATATGCCTCACTAGATAATAGATCAAGTGCCTCCTTGGAAATCCTAGCTAGAAAATTGGGCATGCCCCTCTTTGGCATCATCTTGCCCCACATGTGCATCCACACCTCACTCATCAACCTAGGAGGCCAACGGAAAAAACTAGGTCTCGTCTCTGGAAACCTCTAAAAAATAAAAATAAATAACTCTGAAGCAAATGGGAAGTTCTCCCTCCCATCTATCATAGTTCAGAATCTATCCAGTTCTATACAAAATTGTCTCAAGAAAATGGAAAACCACCTAATAAGTCGTGGCCTATGTATCAAAGAATCAACATAATATAAAAGTGTGCAACTAATGCACTAACCATCACCAATAAAGTGTGAAATGGTCAACAATAACAGTTAGAGGAACCTAACTTTCTCTACACCGAACGAGGAAATATGTAATTGTCCACCAACCACCTGAAAATCACTAGAAGAAGGTATATCACATGTAATATACCTCTGAGAGTAGGCAAGATGAATCTCATCTGCAACACCCACTGGGACATCAGGAAACTGGGGAAAATACTCCCCTCTCCTAGATAGCCCAGTGATAAAATAAATACCCTCCTCAGTGGGGCGATACCACTGATGAGGACCAACTTTGAATGTCTGCTAATGGGCATCCCATTGATGGATCTGCTGTGCAAGAAAGGAAAAATTCCACTTTAGGGATGTAGCCTCCTCGTAGTACTTGAGGAGGCCTACATTCCTCAAGAGTAGCCACGTAGCTACAGTACTAGGTCGAGGGTACAAATCCCTCTCCCTCTCTCTGGCCTCCCACTCTCAAAACATATTCATGTACTGATCCAGTCTTTGTTTTTTCTCCTCCATTTGCTAACGTCTCTTCATAATTAACATATAAATTACATCAATGCCATACATATAAACATAACTTTTTTTCAGTAAATGAGAAATTTATTTCAAAATATATAAACATAAATTTTGTCAAAAAAAAACATTAATCTTTGTTGTGCCTACAAAACAATAATGCACCGCCCATGATGTGCACACATATCTTACTCACCACATGCAAAGTGAAATTTATTTTAGCTGGTGCGTAGTAATTATCAAAGCACCGGGGCACCCCATTGTGTACGCACCGATGCGTTATATATCACGAATGCACTGCTCTAACACTATCTATTTTCCATGGTGGGTCTATTATTATGTACGCATAGATGCGTTACATATAAATAATGCATCGCTCGAACAAATATCTATTTTAAATGGTGCATATAGTATTATGAACGCTCTGATGCGTTCCATATAACCAATGCACCGTTCAATGAAAACTATTTATTTTCGCAGGCGCTTTCATAATAAATGCATCGATGTGTTCGTTATAAACAATGCACTAATGCGTTTATTCGGAGCATACAGGTGAAAATAAATAGTTTCCATTTAACAGTGCGTATAGCTTTATGAATGCACCAGTGCATACATATAAAGGACACACCATTTAGTTGTAACTATTTTATTTTAAACAGTGCATATATTTTTATGAATGCACCGATGTGTTCCCTATAACCAACACACCATTGAAAATAAAGTATTTATTTACACCGGTGCATTAAAAATAAACGCACTAGTGCATTCGTTATCAACAACACACCGGTGTGTTTATTCGGCATGCACAAATCAAAATAAATAGCTTCCATTCAACAGTGTGTATAGTTTTATGAACGCATCGGTGCATACATACAAATGACACACCTTTCAATGGAAACTATGTATTTTGGACAACACGTCTATTACTTTGGACGCATCGGTGCATCATTGGTAAGTACGCACTGGTGCATTCCATAATACGACACACAGTCAAAAACATAATATACATGATTTGTGTGAGACGAACGACTCAAATGTATCACACATCATTTGTTTTTTGAAAAACAATGCAAATTTAACTCAATTTAAAAATTTAATACGCTAAAAAGACAATGTACAAAGAAATAAAGAATTCACCTGGACATTTTCTCGTCGAGGAGGCATCGTTGGGATTTAGTGAAAAAAATGAAATTCTCCCATCATATGGAAAAATTGGAATCCCACGAACTGAGAACCGAATGGAAACAATGCAAGCAATGGAAGCACTAATGACAATGCGCTTTAGTTTGGAAAATGTGGCACTGATGCTTGAGAGATTCTTTCTAGTGGAAATGGTAAAAATGGTTTTTAACTGTCATTTTTTTCTTTATTTAACCATGTTCTGGTGCGCTCGCGTTAAGTGCACCGGTGCACAAAACTCCAGATAACACACCATTAATTTTTTAAAACATTGTGACGTTGCACCATAGGGAGTGCACTAGTGCACCCTCAGGAAAAATGCACACTGTAATATTATTTTTTTAAACGCAAAATGTGTAGTTGTTTGTTGCGCACCGATGCACCCGTTGTATGCACATCGGTTCCCGTGATGTTTTTATCGCCAATTTTTATTTAAACCATGTTTCGGTGCGTGCGCGTTAAGCGCACCGGTGCTAACTGCTACAAACATTGCACCATTTCATTTTAAAAACACGTGACAGTGCCCCATATGGAATGCACCGGTACACCACTAGGACAAAGTCGTACCATTATGTATTTTAAAAAAAACTCAGACTCTGGAGTTGTTTGTTGCGCATTGGTGTTGCAAGGGGAAAACTGCGCAACGATATGCATTTTGGAAGAAAAACGCAAGACGACGAACCTGTTTTTTGTGCACCGGTGCTTTCGATATGCTTTTATATGATGCACACCATTTTTTTATTTGTTTTTTAAATAAATCTACAATGGTGCACCATTTTCTATTAACACTGTTGCATTTATATATGGTGGTGCACCGGTGCAGTATAGTCTTATAAACACATCGTTAAAAAAATGTCCGCTAAAACATTTTCCAGTGATCTTCGTTATAAACAGATTTTTGGGCTATTTTTATAGGGGCTTCCGCAAAAACCTCTACTACAGGGTCTTTTCCTTATAGTGTTAGGTTAAATTGTGTTTCTTAGTGTGTTTCCTTAGTATTCATTAGTATGCATTTGTAATTCGATGGTCACGATATGTTCCTGATATAGAGTGATCTGATGACTCATATTCTCCTTGATCTTAATGGCTACATTGATCTGTGGATTAACACCCAATTCTTCCACGATATCTATTTAAAGAACATGGAGGGTCATTTGCTAATGATCGATTAATTAACACCCCCCCAAATGAAAAAATGATCGATCATTTGCTAATAATCTATTTTTTCATCAAAAATGAAAAAATAACCATTTTTCATAAAAGAAAAAAAGAAGTAACAAAAAAATCTCATTTTCCATTAAAAACAAAAAAAAAATCACAAACACACACACAAAAAAAAACACCTAAAATCACTAGCGAAAAAACAAAATTAAAAAAAACACAAATCCAAAATCTAAAACACAAAAAATAAAAAACTATAAAAATAAAAAACACAAAAAATATAAAAGAAATGTAAAAATAAACTAAAAATTAAAATAAAGTAAGAATTTAAAATTAAAAAAATTGAAAAAAATAAAAATTAAAACAAAAATTAATTAACACCCCCCCAAAAAAAAAACTTAAATTTTTAAATTTAGTTTTTTTAGTTTTTAATTTTTGTTTTAGTTTTTAGTTTTATTTTTTTAATTTTTTAACAACCCCCCCTCCTCTTCCTCCCTTCTTTGTAAAATTTGATTTTCTTCAGTCTTTATCCTTGAATCTTATGGGCTTAAACAAGTTAAGAAATCTCCCTTCTCCCAATTGCGCTTTGGCCTGCTCTCTACCTTTTTCTCAATGTCCCCCTCTATCTAGTCTCTCCTTTGCACAAGCCCCAAACCCTCCATGTTTTCCTCTCTCATCCCAAAGTAAAGACTCCTCTCTAATGTCAGATGAAGAGTCCATTTTCTACCAATTACGTTTCCGAGTGATATCTTATGTTGGCCATCCAGACGCCCCTTCCCAGGGTTTGGGTTTAAACCTGCCCACCGACCACATTTCAAAAGAGAGAGTAAGGAAATATTTTGTCTCAAAAGATCAATCTCGAGTGACCATGGATGTCATGGCCGATAGACAAATTTCCATCAAAGGGGCACTTAGAGCATTTCTAACCCCTGAAGGGGTTCCCAGATAAAATTTCTCTCCTTTAACTGTCAGGGGTTGGAGAGCCCATACAAGTGTCTCCCCCTCCAAAGGTCATTGGAGATTGCACAGCCTGGCATTGTGATGTTACAAGAAACCATACGGGTAGAGGCCGTAATTGTCCTGCTCTTGGAAAGGCTACAAAATGGATGGTCGTTTTGCGGGTTGGATGCGTCATGTCGTTCTTGGGGTATGGCAATGGGATGGAACCAAAAATCCATCAAAATTGAATCCTCCTGGGGATTCTTATATATTCAAGGGATATTAGTCTATGTAGAATATTTTGGGAAATCCTTTATGATTCTCAATATTTCTGGCCCCACTTAGGATCGCCCCCTATTTTGGAATTCCATTCTTGCAAAGTCCTTCCTAAAAGATTGTTTTCTCATTTTATTTGGGGATCTAAATTTTTTCATTGGGGAGACCGAGTCTTGGGGGAAGAGGGTCCAGGTTAACTCTCTTTTAGATTTCATGATACATAAGTTGGGAGAAGCAGGATTAATAGACATTTCCCCTACAAATCTTGGCCCCACTTGGAGAAATAAGTGACTGGGTGAAGATCATATATCAAAGCGACTGGATCATTTTTTAATCTCAAATTTGATGGTGGAAGAACCTTTTTTATTAAGACAATGGGTAGGGTAAGGAGGGGAATCAAACCACTACCCAAGTTTTTTGGAAGTAGTAGGAGCCACCAGAAAACTAACCAGCCCTTTCAAATTCAACTCCAGTTGGTTAAAAGATGAAAGATTCATAAATCTGGTAAAGGAAATTTGGGTTCCTTTAGGTCCAATAGAGTGTGCATTTGTTCAATTCACTCAGAACCTAAAATCCCTAAAAGATGCAACAAAACCCTGGGAAAAAAGGAAAAAACAACAACTGAAACAAGACATTTTAAACACAGAAGAAACTCTACAATCCCTCTATGATTCTGAAAGGGGGGTTTTTTCCTCCCTGAAAGAAAAGGAGGCCCTTTTATCCCTAGAAAATAATCGTAGGGCGCTCCTCCTTGCCAGGGAAGAAGAATGAAGGAAAACGAGTAGGGAGTTATGGATTCATAGCGCGGATGGAAATACAAAGTTCTTCCAAAACTATGAAAAAGGCAGGAAACTGGAAAACACTATTTGGGGGCTAAAGGATCACTTAGGAAGACATCTTTCATATTTTGAAGATTTGGCTAGGAATGGATCACAACACTTTAAAACTTTATTTTCAGTAGACAAAAGAGTTTCCATAGATTCCATAATTCAGATGGCTTTACTCTTCCCCCTCTTTGTTGAAGAGGAGGAAAATATTGAGCCTATGGCTGAATTGACCGAAGTAGAATTAAAAGAAGTCATTCTCAGTTTCTAAAAAGACAAAATTCCAGGCCCTGATGGTTGGTCCATGGATTTCTATGTTGGCCTATTCGACTACATAGGTCAGGAAATTATCAAAGTTATAGAATAATCAAGAGTCAACGATTCATACACCCTTCCTTCAATGCCACTTTCATTGCCTTAATTCTAAAACAAGATGATCCAGAAAGTTTGGATGCGTATAGGCCCATCTCTCTGTGAAATTGCATCTATAAAATAATTGCAAAAATCATTAGCAGAATAATTTTGGGTTCCTCTCTAAATCTATCTCCCAAGAACAGTTCGGGTTTTTAGAGGGCATATAGATACATGAAGCAATTGGAGTTTCATAGGAATCTATGCACAACATAAATACACAGATATTAAAAGGAGCGGTGTTAAAGATCAACCTTTCAAAGGCCTTTGATCGAGTCAGATAGATATTTTTAAAACTACTTCTCACGCATGTGGGATTTGTTTTTTCCTTCATAAACTGGATCATGAGATGCATCGCTTCAGTCTCTTTTGTTGAGCTCATAAATGGGGCAACTTCACCATTCTTCTATGCAGAAAGAGGACTCCGACAAGGATGCCCCCTTCCCCCTTCTTTTGTTGTTGGTATTTGAAGGTCTCAACAGGGCTCTTTCTGAAACAAAGAATAACAAAAGTTTCCCAGGTATTCCCCTCACTCCCCTTCTCCCCCTCTCTCATTTGTTGTTTGTAGATGATGTTCTAATATTATGCAGTGGTTTAAGAGGTGATACTAAAAAATTGGGCTCCATTTTATACCTTTTTAGCATGGCTACGGGGAAAAGTGGATCTCAAATATTCAAATTTTTGGTGACTCACTGGTGGTCATCAATTGGATGTGGAAAACCCAACATATTCATAATTTAATTCTTTCTACTATTCTGGATGAATTATTCACAATTGCAAACTCATTTACAAATCTATCCTACCAACATGTCTATAGGGAAAGGAACATCAAGGAAGACTCCTTATCTAATGAGGGTACTTTCATGGATCATGGGTAGTGGCACATGTAACGAACCGTCTCGTTACGACAACCGTTCGAGTGATAGGTGCAATTTTTTTTTGTGTTGAAGGTGTGTGCGCATGTGTGGAAGTAACAACATACTTAACTCTACGTCGCCACTCGACGACTAACAAGACGCAACCACAACCAAAGTAAAACTAACCACCAATACGACTGACCTCCCGCCCGTCCTACCCTGCAAGGTTAGGACCTCCAAGACACATAAGCAACGCTCAAGCCCGGTTTCCCATCGTCTTTAACCATTTAAGGTCTCAGGGATGGCGACTGTTCTGAGGAACATGGAGGTGTCTACTTCCCACCCGACACAACCGACCAAGCAACCCGCTAAATACTTATCAAGTACAGATAAACAAGAAGAACAAAATTTATACCAGCCTTACAATAAGGTAACCATATCGCTATGTGTACTGATGATAATAATTATTGTACTAAGGATAAGGATCATGCATTTCAACGATAACAATTCTAACTTGCAAGGGTTATACGATGAGAACCCTACCCTTACACATTTCCAAAAGCTATTACTCTTACCAATATTTTACCATTGTACGAATGCATCCCTTACCCATTACAGTAACCACGTTAATTAAACGATACATGACGCCTTACTAACAGTTTAGGATATCATTGACTTCTGTTACATGCATGCTTCGGTATCACCCTATGATTAGATTATCCCTATGCCCTTCTTGTAATAAAATATATACCAAAAGTCTTAAAATACAATCTGTGATGCCTAACATTTACCCATGGGCATCGCTATACCAATGTCCACTGTGCATATAAATGTGCATAATAACACCAATAATTAAATGTACAAGACGATACCAAATAAATCGAATACCGAAATTAATTCCAAGATTCATAACAACAC
>ML799641.1:528135-572625 GCA_009831015.1 Picea engelmannii
AGGGTGACTCCCTGAATGGTAGTTCCTCCTCCTTAATCACATCAGTGATTTCCTGTGAATCAATGGGCTCCACATTAGGTGTGATTTCACAATCAGTACGTCCTTCCTAAAGATGGTTTTCCTCTCCCAAGTTAAACATAGATTGCTAAAATAAAAGAAGTATCTCCTATATGTTTATTTCTTCTCTCGAAGTGAAGAGATCAACGTGTTTTTTTTTCCCTTGAAAAATATGAGAATTTGATATGTCTTCCAAAACACATTCATGGTTAGAAGAGGGGAAAAAATCACAAGAATCGTTAGAACAAGAAGTTTCAATAAATGATCCACTAGAAGTAGGAAAACATTCTTGATCTATTTCAGCCATACAAGGAGAACTTGTAACAATGGGACAATCCAAATAAGCATGAATTAATTCCAAATTATCCATGGGTGAGGAAGATATCACGTTAAGTGTGTCCACATTTTCTTCATTAACAAAATGTTCAGCTTTCAAGTTTTTCTCCATAAATCCCTGCATTTCTTGTGATGGAAAAGATGAAATAGGATAATGAGATCCTGAATTAACCATCAATGTAGACTGAAGTGTCCCATTATCAGCATGAAAACCCTCCTCTTGGTCAACTATAGAAAAATCTAAACTTGAATTTACACAAGAGGTTTCTTTCTCATCACAAGGAAAGAAAGGGGGAATGGAGTGGTGAGAGTGAACAACCAAAAAATAAATTTCTATCTGTTATGCATCCCTCATAGTAAAGAAATATCCGGACATATGGAGTTCAACTAAACCATTATCATTTTCAACATTTTCATTTAAATCCCAATCAGCGTGTAGAGGGACATTAAAACATGAGTTAGATTCTTCATCCACTAGATCATATGTTTCATTAGTAAGAGAAACTAGGCATGGAATCAAATCATTGTTACAGGGCCTATCGTCCAAAGGAAACCTATAGAAAATATGAACCAATATGATAGTAAAATCTTCAAGAGATTCATCTTCGTTCTTCTTAATCTCTAAAATTACTACACATAAATTATCATAATCATAGTTCTCAAAAGCATGCAAAAATTCATGTATAAATTGTTCCCATGTGTGAATAGAGGTGGTTGAAAAAGTCTCGCACCAATTATTGACCCGACCTGCAAGAGTGAGAGTGAACAAACTACAAATGGTGTTTCCATTAGAAATTTTGTGTGAACCACAAAATTTCCAAAAATTAAAAGCATGTAAAATATTTCTAGGAGGTTTGGGAGGTATAGTACTAGAAAAAAAACCTCCATAAAGGGATATGGGATGGAGCCATTAGTAAATTAAAACAAAAATTAACAAGAATGAATCCATAGGCTCAACTTTTCATCTAGCCCTCCTTCTAGTGCCATTTCTTTTGACGGGCCATAATGACTCGTTCAATCAGATGAGGGAAAACGCTCGATGGAAGGTCCCAATCAGACCTACTCTCATTTGGATTAGCATTTCCCATGATTTTATGGGCCTCGCTGCCACTCAAAATTAAAAGAATAAAAAGGGGAAAGACAACAAGTTTCCGCCCAAAGAGTTCTAAATAATTCTAATACTAATCTAACTAAAGAAAACTAATCTAATCCTACTACTTCTAACCTATCATGGGATAAAAACTAATAGAATGAGTACAGAGAAAGATAACCATCAGAAACATAAATAGTTCATGTATTATAATGGTAAATGAAAGCAATAATGCTTCAAATGCACAGACAAATAGTTTAACAATACATCTATAATATCATTTATGTACCCATGAAGAAACATGTGAAAACATAAGAAAATAGAACAGAGTGTAGAAATAATTCATACAACATAACCCTATCTACTCAAACATAAGATAAATGCATAAAGAATAGTCTCTACTACATCTATCAAAGACACGGATTTCTGAAATGCCTCTTGCTCTTTATTACTCAGAAGTAAAAATACCATCTTTTGTTACAAAGGGAAAAAGTCATCTCTCTATGCCATGAGTTCTCTTTTATAAGACAAGAGAGAGACTCTTAAGTTCTCATATCTGTTCATTTAATTTTCCTTACATGTATTTTCTCTCATTTAAAAAATGGACACATGTAAGATTTACACAGAGAAACTTAATGGACTCATGGGTCATTATTTTCGTTCTCGGACAATTATAAATGATATCTATCTAAAAACACTCATTATTTCTGTCCATTTGCGTTATCTTTTGTTTTTTAGATTTTTATAGCCGTTTTTGGCTTCACCCTATGAAATGTGATCATTGTGATGTATTTTCATATATATTATCTTTCCATTGATCTATTTTTGGCTCGATTTCATTGCTTGCAACTCAGGATATGATGATTTGAAGTCAACATACCCGGTTTTTCATCTGAATTTGGGTTCTACCTGTGTTTTTCATTTTCAAGCCATTTCTACTTTCAATATGCTAGAAATTCCTATATCATCCTTTTATTCACTCCTATATCTTTCCATCGAGCCATCATGTGCCTAATTGCATTGCTCATAGCGCCAAATATGACTTCCTAAAGTTGGTATGGCCAATTCCCCCCCCCAAATCCGTGGGTGTTTGTTTTCTACATTTTATATGATATTTTTTTCAACCTTCTGGCCTTGAGACATACACCATTGTGTTCCTCTATTTTATACCTTTCCAACGAGGTATTACAGGCCTCATTCTGACACCTGTAGAGAGATTTATGACTGTTTGAAAATTGTCACTCAACAACCATTGATTTAGCTTGCGAGTGAATCTGGACCATTAATTCTTGAACCTGCAAAAGCAAAATCCCACCACATCAACGGTTTTGGTCAATTATCTATCAGACCTCAAAACATGGTAGAGTGTGTGTTCAGAGATTCACATCAGATTCTTCCTATCTCCTGTTCAATTCCCATCCCGATGTATTAACTCAGAGAGGGAGATCTAGTCCTTCAACGGATCTAGAGAAATATACATCGTCCATCAGAAAATCCATTTCAAAACCTATTCCAACACACCAGTGCGAAGGTATCGAAGAAAATAATTGAAGAATATTCCTTCTTCGATTCTCATGCTAAATGTTAAAGCCCGAAAAAAGTGATGACATGTATTTGAAGATGATTATTCGACATCCAAAAAAATTATGAAGTTTCATGGTATTGACAAGCGGTATCAAGGAATATTCACTCATAGCTTTGTTTTTCATGTGTTGTATTTGGATCATCCTTTCAATGACGATCAATGGTCACGATTAGCAACAATTATAAGTCTAAAAGAGACCATTCAGAGCCTTAACTTCGACTATCCGAAATTGCACCCCGAATGATGTTATAAGAAAAAGATCTAACCGTTCACTCAGGGAAAAGATTGATGGCTCGAGAGGGTTTCACTTTGGAAATCTTCTCAAGGTTTTAGCTTGTGAAAATTTACAAAGTACTAATCCTATATTTCCAATGTCGGTTGCTTGGAAGGAAAAAGGGGCTTAACTTCAAAATAGCCTACGTAATTCACCAAAGAATTCAGTTGCGAACATCATTTCTATATGAAAGAAGAAGACAAGGATTCAATCTAAGGCAATGAAGGAACATTCACTAACTAATAAACATAAATACATATTTATATTGTGGGTATTGTAGCCGCAATGCCATCAACTCCGAGAATGAATGAAGGTCATCAATCGAGTAGTGAGTGAAAAGAAATCCCAACCATTCATCGAAGGAGGGTCGTCAGAGTGAGTTTTGATATTAGGAGTAGATGTACTCCAATGGAGAAGAACTCTAACACTAAAGAGTGTGAATTCCAGGGATGATGAATCTCCTATGTCGTTTTCGGAGTTTGTGATTGGAAGGTTGGGAAGAAGAGTCAGGAAAAATCCTGACGATATTGAGGTTAGGTGGTGGGGGGCACATCAACGTTAGCGCCACGACAGATGACATATGAGAGTGTGAGTTGCACATATGCCACATGGGAGTGGGAATAAAAGGTTATATTTGTCTTAGGAAAGTTTAGGAGGCCATAAATTTCAATCTAGAACTCGGATTTAAGAATGGTTACATTTGTTGGAAAACTCTCTATGGAAAAAATACAACTATGAGATTCATTTAGAGGAAATAATAGAGGAATAGAAGGAGAAAACCAAATAGGCCTTAGGCCTAGGTTTTAGGAGAGAGGTAATTCCAAAAGAATAATCTCATAGATATCAATTCAAGGAGGCTTGGGGACAGGTCTATAGGAAAGGTGGAACCAATGGCCTTGGAATCTCAGGACCTTAGGGAAAGAGGATAAGGCGAATCTCAGTAAGGATCAATTTCAAGGTTATAGAAAATGATCAACATATTTCCCACATGCCTCTCATTGTTGGAGCGGTCATGCGAACAAAGTGGCTCTTCAAACCTTCTCCTGCAAAACAAAAGAATGATATCAACCATGGAATAAAGAAAGACTTATCTAATACAATAAACAATTTATTCCCTTCTTTTAAACCAACTTATGAGAGAGTGTTAGTTTTATTGAAAAATAATGTGATGATTGTATGTGAGTGTATTACGACTACATATGCTAATTCGAAATACAAGAGTAGGATATGTATGCGAGAGAACATAGTATGAAGTCATGCAACATAACATGTTAGAAAGAGGATGCATAATTTGAATTAGGAAATTGGTAAATAATAAACGACAACCTCATCCAAGACATGCAATAGAACATCAAGAAGTGTTGCCAAATAGGATCATCAAGCACTTCAGAATCAACAAAAGGTATGAAGACAACATTTCAAGTTCATCATACAAATGTCAACAAATATAACAGTCCAATAAGAACTATGAAGACATTTTAAACCATCATATTGGGAGGAATAGTCATCACCCATCAAATACAATCATCCATCGAGATAAAACCCCCAACTTCTTCAAAGTAGGCAAACAAATATCATTAGGTTCAAGCGGTAGAGGATTAGGAAATAGGGTTGAAACTTTAGTAGGGGGGCCATTTCCTTTTTCTTGTAAAAGAAAAAGTAAAGGTGGATTGTTGCGACCACAACACACCCATTTAATGAGAACCTTAGAATCATGCTAAACATTTCTTTCCCAACACATGAGCTAGGAAACCATATAATTCACATAACAATTAAAATATTTTAATTATTGAAACATACCTAGTCACCCTCCATACACAAATGACTTAATATCTCAGTGAGAAATGGTGGCCTAGGTGGTGGAGCTATCCATTACCAACCTAGTCACCCAATCATTCTTTATCCACTCATTATCTATCTCTTAACTGTCACATGATTCAAACCAAGTTAGTTATGTTCCATATGGCCAGCTCTCTGTCAATGCAACATTACTATACTGCTAGCATATGGTTTCACATCAAATTGAGTCATGATATGTGTGGGAAATAGGGGATATGCACCATATATCAATGTGGACATTCAATGCAACATATGGACCATGAATGAATGATGAAATTAGAACATAGGTTATAATTGATGAAAGTGACGAATATTGAAGAGCCCTAACAACAAAGTAGGATTCCTCGATCTCCTTGGGACTAGGTTGAGAGCATGAACATGTTCAATTGATACACATGTCATTATGTATGTTCAAAGGAATTATTTTTAGCAGAGATCAATTACGTGGGTCTCCTCCTCGAGAGAGGGTTCATAGTTAGGTCTTGTAAACAAAGAAGACGTGTGCGAATATTTCTTGGAAAGGGTTCACACACAAAGAGTGTAGGAAACAAGTAGAACACGTGTTCATGTTAGTGGTAGCATTAGACAGGTAATTTTGCATTGGCATGTATCTAGCATGTGGAATTCATTGAAATCCTTCTATCCTTGAGTTTACTTTACTTAAAGGAATAATTAAAGTAAATTTATTTTATTAATTAACTATTTTGTTCAACAACATAGGTATTGCAACAGAGGACTAACACCTTCAGTAACCACTCACACAACAATATCAAAGATCAACACACCGATGTTTTGACGTGATAAAACCCCTACAGGGAAACATCCACGGCCCCAACCAACGTGACCACTTGGAGCATTTTATTAATGAAAAAGAAAAATATTACAAAGAGATTTTACCAGAGAGTTTATCACAATCTATCATCGGAAAATGAACCTCCATGCTCTTTAAATAGAGATCATGGACCAATCAGTTGTTAAGCCACATATCAATGGTCGTTAATATTGAGGAGAGTATGAACCGTCGGATCACTCTATGTCGGGGACATATCGTGATCGTCAGATTTCCTAACTAAAAATGCATACTAATGCATACTAAAGAAACACACTTTTACCTAACGACACATTTATACCAAGCAGATCTTAACTAAATCGTAAGTGTTTAAATATCCTAACATCCCCCCTTAATAAAAAATTGGGATAGGATTGAAGGATTTACAATTTTGACACAATAGGATAAGGAATGAGGCATTAGATCCTATCCCCCCTTAATGACAACTTCCTAAACTTTTAACATAGAACAAAGTTTAGAAAACTTCACTTCTGTAAGAGACTTTGTGAAAATGTTTGCAACTTGATCTTCTGTAGGGAAACAGAGAACTTCAATAACTTGATCATGAATGATATTTCTGATGAAGTGCATGTGTATCTCAATGTATTTTCTACGCTAATGTTGAACTGGGTATTCAACAAGATTGATGGCCTCTGATTTCCGCACCAAAGGATGGTCGGATGTTGTTGCTAGAATCCAAACTTTGAAAGGATCTGTCAAAGCCGCAAGGCTTCCTGACTTGCATATACTATTTCTTGGCACTCTTCTTCTACTAAAGAAAGTGCAATAGCCTATTGTTTCTTACAAGCCCAAGTGACAGGTCCTGAACCAAGGGTGAAGGCATAACCTATAGTATACTTTTTATCATCAGGGTCGCCGACCCAATCTGAATCAGTGAAACCAACCAATAAGGGAGTCCCCCCTGAACTGTAATGTATCCCAAATTAAACTATACCACAGACATAGAGAAGTATCCTTTTAGTTTCTTTCCAATGGATTTCATGGGGTGTTTTCATATACCAAGAAACAATACCAACAACAAAGGAAATATCAGGATGGGTATGAGTCAAGTATAAGAGGCTACCAACTAACTAACGGTATAAGGTTGCATCAACTTCTAGAGAAGTACATGTGGCATCAAGCTTGACTCCATAGTGGAAGGGAGAAGGGTTTGGTTTACAATCATCCATGTGAAAGAGATGAAGAAGTTCACAAGCATACTTAGACTGGGAAAGAAAAATTCCTTCATTGGTTTGCAAAACTTGGAGGCCAAGGAAGTAATGCAAAAAAACTAAGTCTGTCATTTCAAATTTCTTCTTAAGGTTGGTTTTCACATGGTTTAAAAGTTTTGAGTCACTAACAATAAGGGTAAGGTCATCAACATAAAGGACAAGGATTATTAGATGGCTTCCTACTTTCTTGGTGTAGACATTAGGATCATAATGGCATTTAGAGAATCCGGTATCAATAAGAAAGTTGTCCATTTTGGCATACCAATATCGGGGAGCTTGCTTAAGACCATAAAGAGATTTCTTAAGGAGACAAACAAGGCTAGAGTCATTCTGGACATATTCAGGAGGTTGTTCCATGTAGATTTCTTCTTGCAAATCTCCGTGCAAGAAGGCAGATTTAACATCCATCTGATGGACGTCCCATTTATGTGAGGAATCAAGGGAAAGAACAAGGAGGATGGAATTCATTTTGTCTACAGGGGAAAAGGTTTCATTATAGTCAATTCCTTCAACTTGGGAAATCCTTTGGCAAGTAACTGAGCCTTGTGCCTTTCAACACTTCCATCTGATGCATACTTAGTTCTGTAGACCCATTTACATATAACAAGTTTTCTTCCTTTTGGAAGAGGTACAAGATCCCAAGTATTGTTTGGCAATAAGGAACGATACTCTTCATTCATTGTTATATCCCAATATGGATGACCTGAAGCTTCTGCAAATGTCTCTGAATCATGAGTCTCTAAAACTTGATCCAAAAGAGAAGAGGCTCGTTGGAACTGTGAATGTGTATGAAGTTGATCTGAAGGATCACCAATAATATCACCAATTGCTTCTCGCGTTGAACGAACCCATCTAGGAAGCGATGGAGTTGGAGATGGTGCTATTTCAAAGGACTCATATGGAGGAAGGTGAGTAGGTAGAGGTGGATTTTCATCCTCATTGTCATCATCTGAAGAAGAAACCAGAACAGAAGAAGGCACAAATGTTGAATATGGCTCATAGGACGAAGAAGGCACAAAATTTGAATTAGATTTGCAGGCCAAAGAAGGCACAAACGTCGAATTAGGCTGACAGGACAAGATATTTTCTTCAAATTTAACATCTCTTATAATAATAATTTCATTACAATGTGGTTGAAGAAGTCTATAAACGTGGTAAAACCCTACGGGGAAACATCCACGGCACCAACCAATGTGACCACTTGGAGAAGTTTATTAATGCAAAAGAAAAAGATTACAGAGAGATTTTACAAGAGATTTTCTCACAATCGATCATCGACAAATGACCCTCCATGCTCTTTAAATAGAGATCATGGACCAATCGGGTGTTAAGACATGAATCAATAGCCGTTAATATCGAGGAGAGTATGAACCGTCAAATAACTCTATGTTGGGGACATATCATGACCGTCAGATTTCCTAACTATAAAATGAATACTAATGCATACTAAAGAAACACACTTTTACCTAACGACACATTTAGAACAAGTAGATCTTAACTAACTCCTAAGTGTTTAAATATCCTAACATGTGTAATTAGTTAATTGAGTTATTTATGAAAAATGATAAAAGTAATTGGCATGTTTCTAAATCTCAAGTGAGTATGCGAAGTAATCTCAATCATAAATAACCTTGGAGATTAGAAACAGATTATAACTCATGATTATAAAAGAAAGGATAGGGTGAAAGAGGAAGACACTCGAAACTTGACAGGAGTTGTATTGAAAGATTCAACACACATAGTATTGGATCACGAAGGACTATGATTCAAGATCTTGGATAGTTGGAGAAGGACTTACATCTAGAGATCAGGTCAAGGATAAGAGAGAATAGAGGATCACGTAGGTGGGCTTCAGTCAGAGGAAGTCGCAAGAGAATGTCGCACCATACAAAGATTTTCATATAGTAATTATGTACATATACACATGTTTCAATGGAGACAGTCACGTACACCTAAAAAATAATGTAATTCTGGTTCGTACAATAGGTTGTGCTTTGTCATTTTTGTCTACAGTTGTATTTATCTCAGTGGGCCATTATCCCTATTGTTGGCACAAGGGTAGACCTAGGGTTCAACACTACAACAACGAACCAACAAAACCCTAACTACCGGCCCTTTCGACAACACCTACAAAGCAGATGAAGTCTCACATGAGGTAGAGGCAGGGGTGGTTGCAGGACTCAGGTGTATGCAACCTTAGCTGGTACACAGATCTGTGATTGTAATACTTAACAGAGCACTTAGCACCAACAGTTCATCAATATTTAACCACTATATACTCCACAGATACAACAGAGCATCACATCATCCATTCAGATCTGATATATCTAAGAACTTATCATAGAGAAGTGGATTAGATATAGAAGATTCAGGCACTAGCACATTCATATAAGTCAGATCTAACATCCATATACATCATTAGCACAAAGAATAAACAAATCTATCTATCTATATCAAAGCACTTAGCAAGTAAAGACATAAACACATCAACACATTGCACAAAGCAGAGCAACACAACATATACATGGTTCACCCCCACCCTGGGGATACGTCCACCAACTCTTATTCTTTATTATCTTTGTCAAGATTCTTACAGGCACATAGCATCAAAATCCTACTACGCAGAAGACAAGAGATATACACGCACTCCATGAGATCCTCCTTCCCCGAGTAGATCTAAGCACACAACCTTCCACAACCTCTTACAATGACTTGCACTTAGCTCTGCAAGTCTCACAAAGTATGCACAAAGCACTTACAATCCTTCAATTACATAGATCTAGCACTTAGACATTAATAATTTCCTTCTTCTTACATTTCCTAGACATCTATTTATACTTTACAAAGTAGGCGTAAACATGGGTAAACCCATGGGCCGACATCCCATACCCGTTACATAGTCCCAAATCCCAAAAAGGACCAAAAAAGGGGCTGATATCCCACGATCTCTACTTCGTCTTGCACTCCTCCTTCGATAGGTTTTCCAAGTCCCAAAATAGGTCAATTTGACCAAGGATCTCCCAAAACTTGGTCAAGGGACAACAAGCCCTCAACACTCACCTGTGACTTGTCCCGAGTCACTCTGATCTGGGTAATTCTACTATGAAAGCCTCGAGCTAGACTCGAGATGCTTCGACTTGTTGTTGTGCCATGACCTCTTGTGAAGTGAACTCTTGGATGACTACCTCGTTCACAAGTCCCTCTGGGCGTTGTTATGCTGCAGTGACAACCTTCTCCAGTTCTGCTCCTCGGCCTTCGACCTCTATGAAAAATTGGTAGGCCTTATCTTTTATAGGTTGGAGCCTCTGAGTTACTTCCATAAATTTTCTCTGGATAGTGTGGATTTGTTGTTGGGCAGTGTGTTTCTCTTGGGAGCACTTCATTCTTTCCACAACTGACAGGGGCCTCAACTGCACTTGTATCGTTGTGTCTTGATACTTCACCTCTTGGAGTTGTGACTCCAGTGCCTTCAGTTCTAGATTCTCAGTGAGTTTCTCATAGGTCTGGGCACTGTGATCAGTAAGTTTCTTACATTCCATAGAAAATGATTTTATTCTCTCAATTGCCTTCGAGCAGTTGCTTCTCTTTGATCCCTTACATCCCGTGGAGTCTTGGGCACTATGCGGAGGTCTAAGTCTGCTATGCATTGTTGTAGTTGCTGGATAACTTATGTGAGTTGTGCTACTTGCTGCGTGACTTGTTCCTCTGCCTTTATTTCTACAACTATCACAGAGCGAAGTGCTCTGCTGACTGCTTCTTTCACTTCAAGTTTCTCCATGAGAAACTGTTATTTTCCTTGTTGTATCTGTTATTTTTATTCATCAAACATTTATTGGAGAGCAATATTATCCTGTTATGTAGCTCGAAGCTGCTCTACAAGTACTCCTTGTACTTGCGCCAAAGCCTGGGTGGCTTGTCCTATTTCTTCTTGTGCTCGTCGAAGGTGAGCTTCGACTGTCTCAGCTAGTTGGGCTAGCTCATCTCCCAACTTTGGTTCTCCTGATGGCAGGGACGCAGTGGGGTGTAGTGGAGAGTGCATGGCTGGACTGAAGGGCCTGTTGTACCCCTCATAGCTCAACTTCAATCCTATCATACATTTATTCCTGCTTCGCTCCTTGTTTCTCTGCTATCTCCAGTGAAGTATCATTCAAGGCTGCTATAATGAATTCAAAATCATCAGAGGTGAGGACAGTATGCATCTTGGTCATGGTGGATTTCGATTTATTCCAAGAAGAAGGTTTTGGGGGGGAAACCTTCCTCTTATTTAATGGGTCAACCTCGTCTCTGGGTGGTGTGACTTCGCTTGGTCTCTGTTCAACTTCTACTTCATCATCACCCCCTCGGTCAGGTGACATGGATGCGGTCTTCACTGAGGTGCTGCTTAAGTTTTGGACCTCCTCAGTCTTCTTCTGTCTGTTGGTTCTGGGTGTATTCTATTTTGGGATGTCAATATCAGATATCTCTGTGGGATTGGCAAGGATAAGGAGGTCAGTGGACCATTCCTTGGTGATCTCCTCAAGGTCTTCTTCTGTAAGCTTATAATATGACTGGAGTTGCTCTTGATGTTCATATGATCATGATGTAATGTAGATGAAGTGTCGATCTGCGCTAAACTTCATTAGTGGTCGGAACCTCTGTAAGGTGTTTGGGGTCGTGTGAGGCTCGGATTCGATGGATCTCTTTAGCTGGAGGTAGTATGTATGAAACACAACATTCGACTTCCATTGTTTGTTCATATTAGTTGAATACCATAGGGTAGTGAACTTCACAACAAGAGGTTCAAATGGCTCTATGTCAGGGAAGAACGCTCCTTCTGGCATCTCCCAGGAAACAAATGAAATGAGGACCAAAAGCTAGCTGCAATGAAATTCATAACCCTGATCCTGTGCTTCTAGGAAATCTATTTCCAATTGGTTAACTAGGTACTTCACCCAATTCATCTATAGGCCTTCCGCGCACTTCCCTGCAAGGTCAAAGACAAAGTCGGTGACCTTTGTAGGTCAATTCTTCCTTACTAAATTTCCAGCTATCAGTTGACATGCTAAGCACACTGAGCCACTCTGGATGGAAGCTACCTTATAGCCTCTTGTTCCCTTCACAACATTTCCATATGTATCCTTATCTTCTGTGCGAGTGTGTGATCTACGACTTTCCCTGGATAAAAGTCCTGCGGGTTAGGTCCTTGCATACTCAGTCCTGTGATCTTGTGGATCAGTGTTGGGTCAAATGTAATGCAGTGGTCTAGCCTTAAGTATCCGCCATGGTAAAACAACAGTAGTAGCTTGACACATGCATTGACTTCCTGGTGTCGTCTGAAGTGTGGGATCTTCATAACGTTCAGCAGGGTGGGTTGCACGAGGTTCATTGTCCATGACTAAGGGATGATCTTTGACTTATTCCCTTTAGTTATGGTTAGGTACTTGTATGGGGTGAGCATACCATAGATATTGCGATCTCTGAGGTTGAAGTCAGTGAACTTCAACACTGTGATCTTATCTTTCTCTATCCGAATTATGTGTATCCCCTTCGGGAGGTACGTAGTGACCATGGTGTACTTGAATTCTCTTGGTATGCTATCATGATTCACCGTGCTAGCCAGAGGTGGGATGTAATTAGGAAATATGGTTGGAATTAGTTTTTCATTTGCGAGGTTGTATTTATGCTTGGTTCTCTTTTCTGCTGATGGTCAGGATGGCCCTGATCCGCGAGCAGTCGATGGAGAGGCTTTTATTCCTCTAATCGATGATGATTTTACACCTGTAGACATCGACATGACTCTTTCATTCATGAGTTCAATTAGAACTTCTTCGACAACTCTCTCTACAACGCTGAACTCGTCTGACATACATGCTCAGTGTTGGAAATCTTTGGGTTCGAGGAGTAACTTAGACACTATAATAGGATAGAGGGTAATAGCACAATGATCACTATGTAAAATCAACAAGTCTATAGGCTCAGATTCACGGTCAGCAAAAGTGTTCTCGGTGCATGGCACAATGAGATAAATAGATAACTTGGCAACAGATTGCTTGCAACAGTTGAGAAGCCTTCATTACTCTGTTCTATCTGTTATGGCCCGGTCCAATGGTCTGGTGGAAAACCATGAATTCCTTTCGACCCATTCGGGGGGTTGATCGAACGGTTATATTATTCCCAGCGGCTATCTTGCTTCTACATGGTGAAGTGCCATGTGACGTTGTTCTGTTATCCCGGAAAAGCTCCAATTTTGCAAATTTTCCTTCTGTGAAGTTTCCTCTGGAACCTTCTATAACTTGTCTTTCTATCTTTCTTTCCAGTGAGATTCGTCTCGGTGTGCATTTTTCCATTCTGATTCTTATCTTCTTTTGGCATAGTTACTTCGCGTTGTTGAGATTCTTTCCTAAGATTCGAGGGTGATACTTATTCTTTATCTGGGACATGAACTTCAATCTTTTGTGGGTCATCTAGTGTTCTTGCAACTTCGATATCCAGGTTTCTGGTGTTAAATAGCATCGATTTGTTCTTCTATTCTTCAATTAAGTGTGTGATCCTCCTAGTCATGAAATCTTTTAACTCTTGTTTCTTCTACTCTAAAAACTCTTCTTCTTCTTTCCTTTTGGCTTGATCTCTTTCAATCCAAGGTTTTCCTAGTAACAAGGTAAATGGGGCGTTGTTCTCAATAAATTTTATAATATCAAAATCTTCCTATGTCAAAGTTCCATTGGCACTCATAGATATTTGGGTGAGCTTTCCACATAGGTTTATCAACTTTCCTCTAAATAGACCTATTCCTCCTAATGAAGGAATCATAGAAGGACTCCCTATAGCTTCCCAAGTTCTCTCTGTCATGATATTCACCTATGTTTCCTGATCTAGAACATAGTCAATGTCAAAGTCTCCTATTCTTTCTTCAAGGAATTCTTTTTCTTTGAAGACCTCTGATAAACTGACATGTCGATGATCCATCAAGGTTTCTTTCATTTGTAGAAATACTTTCTCTGATCCTTTATGTGGTTCTGCCATAATCGTAGTTTATGGATCTACCTTAGGGCCTTCTTATCTCATGTTCATTTCTTCAAGCTTAGCAATCATTCTAGGGAAATCCAATACTTCATGGTCCATATTTTTGCAACAAAGACAACTAGGTCTTCTCCTAAGGCTTTGCTTAGCAATATGTCCCGGTTTTCTGCAACTGTAATAGAGGGTTAATCCTGTTTTTATTTTAAATGATTCCCATCTCTTTCTATACTCCACGCTAGGGTCATAGTAGCTAGCCTGCAAATATTTATTTCTAGGATCCTGCATCCACTGGTTAGTCCAAACATTCTTTCTATGCATAGGTATAACGTATCTTTCACTATTATTATCAGATCTATTCATATCAAATATTCTTTCATCTATTAGTGCCCTAGTTTTCAAGCTAGGATAAAATCTATCAAACATACCTAGATCCATACTTTTGAAAAAAAAAATCTCCACTTATCTTACTTCTACAGAGCACAAAGCTTTTAGATCTAGTACTTTTCAATATCCTTACCTTTATCAGAGCACAGAGCTTGCAAATCTTACCTCTTTTAATAAAAAATTCTCACTTTTACCTTTCTCAGAGCATAGAGCATTCAAATCTTACCTCTTTTCTTCCGATCGGACTTATTTTCTTTAGCATGGAGCTTCTCAAACTAAGTAGAGTACTGCGCACTAGAGAAACAGATCTACGCACAGAGCTTTCACAATTTCAGGTCAGATCTTTTTACAAAGATTCTTCTTCCTTAGTTCCTGTTAGATCCTAAAATAAACTCGTCCCCATCGTCTCATTTTGTGGTGGATAGCATGGCTATTAGTAGTTTTCTCAAATTGGTTTTGAGTTTTTCTAGCTGCAAAATTTAGGTTTCAATTTTTGTCTTAGAAATAAGATGACCCATAAAGATATTCTCTTTAAAATTTTCATAAATTACTTTCAACAGATAACGTGTGTTTAATAGATGAGTGGTAGCTGGTGAAAGTGGCGACTTTCAACAGCTAAGGAGCATATCTCATAGGTCTGTGCGCTGCTGAAAGTGATGACTTTCAATAGTCGAGGAGCATTTCTCACGGGCCATTAGCAGAAAAAAAACATTGGCTCTCCATCAACTGAGTTGTGATTTTATTTCAAGAGCTATTTGCTTTAAATTTTGCATGGGAAAGACACGTGGAGGATTTGACTAATCCAGAGCAGCATCACAAGGTTTGTGCAGCAGCGACATGTATGCCCCACCTGTTAAGATCATGGGAAAAAGGGAATGATACCCAACATAGTAAAATTTCATTCAGCGCAAGAATTAATTGATTCTCTTCTTACTACCAGAGACGAGCTTGTTATTCTAGATTTCTACTCCCTCGGTTGCGGTACATGAAGATCTGTTCATTCTAAGATTTGTAAAATTGCATAAATGAACCCTGATGTCAAATTTGTAAAAGTGAATTATGAAGAAAACAAGTCTACGTGCTTCAGTTTGCGCATACATGTTTTACCCTTTTTCCAGTTCTACAGAGGAGCACAGGGGTGCTTTTGTACCTTCAGTTGTGCTAATGGAACAATTAAAAAATTCAGGGATGCGCTTGCAAAACATGATCTTTGATAGTAGTTGTATGTTTTGCACTGACATAGCTATTGTTTGCCTTATTATTTTCATCCTTGGCCTGGATCTTCGTGTTGTTCTCGGAGAACCCAGTTCTCCATTTTGCCCGTGCCCTTCTCTTCCTGAAGTGGCATCCATAGGGCCGTAAAAATGCAAGGCTGATGACTTTGGGTCACCTCGACATCTTGTTCTTCACCCTCTCATGATTAGTGAGCTTGATGATCTAGATCCTTTGACAAATAAATTCATTGTTTTCAGAAGACATATCAGGAAGGAAGGTGGTCAAAGCATAGAGCACTCTCCATATCCATGGGAAATGTATCCAAAAAAACTTGCTTCAGCGGGAGCCATACCTGGTATTTACAGTTCGTTTTCTCATATTGAGAATGCGAAAGTTTGGGCATCGTTGGCCTTCGTTTCTCTTCATAAAGACCGGTGAATAGACTAGCGTCCAGCAGTGAAATTCACTAATATCGTTGAATGTGAATAATATTAGAGGTGACATCTTTTATATGCAAACATCAACAGGAACAAAAAATGAATTATTGACTTCTCTGGCATCATATTTTCTATGATTATCATGGGAACAAGGCCTATAGGTGGTGGGAATACCCCAGTGGGCTCAAGAGACAGTACTGTTGTTGAATCTGCAGATGTATCACAACATGATTACTTACCTCTTACTTTGGATGAGGATCCACAGAGTCTTAGTTCATCTCTTTTTTTTTCAACAAAGAATACGTCATCTAGTTCCCGCTCATGTAACCATCTTGATGGAAATACACTGGCCAAAAGACACCCTTCTAATAAGAATTTCTCTGCCAGTAGAGAAGCACCCTCTGATAGCCTAGATAGTGGAACTAATATGAAAGTTTCTACTTCTAAGTACAAGCTTCAAATGTCATTTGAAAGTACAATCAAAAAATTGTCAACACTTGAAGGTGAACAAGCAACCAATGTGGAACAAGAACTCGTTGACATAATTTTACCAAAAGTGGTGGATTCCTTGGAATGTATTAAGCAGGAGTATGTTCTTGTCAATGCTCATGCTGCTTCAATAGAGACTCTTTCTTCCTCTCTTGGTGCCTCTAGACTAGACCATTCCCAAAGTAAAGCTGTTGTTTCTCCATCAAAGAAGATTCAGAAAAGCATAAATGCAATACAAATTGTTGGGGCAGCTGAGGGTTCTATATGCGGTGTCGAGAGTCTTGAGAGCCAAAATTCAAATACCATTCAGAACTTCTGAGGCATCGTTTAGTTCGCGGGATATGTTGGAAAAACCATCAGATCATCCTCCAACAAGGCTTGATGTGTTACGAAAGTGTGCTTATTTGATCACTGAACTAGCAAACGAGAAAGTCCCTACAACCCCAAGGGTTAGTAGAAATGATTTGTGGTTCACCTTTGTACATGGCACCTGAGATTATGCAGTCTTAGAAGTATGATGCCAAGGAAGACTTATGGAGTGTATGTACTATTCTGTTTCAACTTGTCATAGGAAATCCACCATTTTCTGGCAATTCTCAGATTCAGCTAATGAAAAATATTCTGAGATCAAATGAGCTACACTTTCCACATGACATTGTTGGAGATCTTCACCCTAATTGCATTGATTTATGCCAAATCTTGTTGGAGCTCATATAAATGTTTTCTTTGAGCATTGGACTCAGAAGGATGCTGGAATCAACACGATTATTGACTCGTTCTATGAGTATCTTTTGAAAGCATACTTGTTACTTGGGGATGAGGAATATTTATACGTGTTTCAGGAGGCTTACAAAGCTTCCATACAGTATCTTTACAATGATCCATGTTATGTGAAGGTGAATATGAACTTAGCAGCAATTGTATGGCCATTTTTCAACAGTCTACAAGCATTTTTGCTAGGTCTTCAGGTTTTGGCTTGGGATGTTGAACCAGCTGCCCGAACACACAAAGATTTCTCAGCATCTGGAAACAATTTGGATTTACATCAGAGGGATTCAATCTTGCTACATTTTAATGTGCATCCTGGTAAAAGGAGTTACCCCCTGCATCCCAAGTTAATTGAGAGCACCTACTGGATTTTAAAAGCTACCAGGAATCCAATGTATCTTGATGTCGACCAAGACATTGTTGCCAGTTACAGTATGCTACACAATTCCCTTGTGGAGATTGTCACATAGAAAATGGCAGATTGGAGAAGTGTGCTCAGATTCAGATAGATATCCATAATGTCAAGCTCACCTATGTTTTTCAATGTTGTAGGTGTGACTGGAAGACCTAATGTTGACTGGTGTGAGTCTCACAAGCCAGACACTATTCGTACCAATGTATTAGGACTTTGAATCTGGCAGGTGTCTGCAGGGAGTTCGACCTTTTACTCATGCAATTTGCTACTGGATGTATATTTGAATATAATGATGCTCACCTAGAGGGAAATGGTATTGGATTCAAGGATACAGGTGCCTTTACCATTTGTATGACAACAAATTCCAGAAGTTAATTAAACACAGCTGTCAGAAGCATCCACAGAGGACAAGTGGTGGAGGTTTCATCATCATTTCATATTATAGGAGATTTTAACTAAAGTTGTTTTTAGCATTCGAGACACTTGGCAAACTGTTTCAAATTGAATCAAATAACCTTAGCTCATATGGCATCTGAAAGATTAGTTCTCTTAGTCCAAAATAGGATCTTGTATCCTATTCTTTTGTAAACATGATAATCTAGATTTGATATATGTCTTTAGATCCATCTTTTTAGGATCTAAAACTGTTTTGTAAAGGCTATAAAGCCTGGGAATTCAGTTGGAGAAAGGGTTCGATTTTGGATACAGTAATACTCCATTTTGTACTCAGACATTTCATTGCTAATACAGATCATAGGTTCCTTTCCATTTTGGTATCAGTTTTTCATATTTCTTCTTCACTGTTATCTTGTTGTCAAACCTTGAATAGCTATTATCCTATTGTTTGGTTCATGACATTATAATCAATTTCTTTAGTTGTTTATTAGACCCTGCTTTGCACTGGTTTATGAACAATCTTTTCTTCATCCACTGAAAGCTATTTTACTGTTTAACCAATCTTGGAGAGCACAGTATATTTGTTTACCATTTTGATGTCTGAATGTCATAAGCTGAATTGAGTTATCCCATTGATCCATATTTACAAAATACAAAAACATTCATTTCTTAAGTTACCAAGAACCTTTGGTATGCAACCACAAAGGGTTTCTTGGAGTGATAACAAATGGCGTCGTTGCCGGGGAGACGAGTTCAGAAGATTAACTTCCTGGGAGAACGACAAAGCAGATCTAGTTCTTGATGATAGACAAGGAGTAGACATTATCATGTTGTACATCATCTATCTGGCGACTCCATGAAGGACGAATTTGGTGGCGACTCCACTGTTCTGAAATCCGTTGTCGACCTCACTGGTATGAAATGGAAAAGATCTTATCTAAGAGGTATGCTTTCTGTGATTTTTCAGATATAGCCGGTTTTCCACATCCAGTGCCGACTATAATTGAATGGGATGATTATCTTCCAAGATTTAGAGGAAGAAAGAATGATCATCCCGGTGAGCACTTATTCAATTTTCATAAGTGCATGCTTGAACATGGTTTTGTTCACGAAGATGTCTTGATGAAGTTGTTCAAACTTTCTTTAGAAGAAAATGATCGTGAATGGTGTCAATCTCTTCCTAATCTTAGTATCCATTCTCTGAAGGATTTTCATGTTGCCTTCAATTCATATTACGAGAAATTTTACTCAGCTGATCTTATTTTTGATAATTGTTGTGAAGAATTTAACTTGCATAACAAGGCTGAAGATGTAAAGAGGGGAGGATCTCTCCATCATATTTTTAATGATCTTTGTGATACTGTTCCTTCTCATCATGATGAACCACAAATGGATGATAAAGGAGCTGAAGATTCTCCTATTAATAGTATTTATGATTTTCATCAGTCTGAAGAATTAGTTTCTTTAGATATCCATCATAAGGATCATTTTTCATCTAAGGTTTATGAAGGTTTGCTTACTTCTGAAATATCAATTGTCCACCAAAAAGATGATCAGAAATGTATGCATGCTATGGTAAATGATATTCATGAAGAATATGTTGTTGAAATGAATATTATCCATTATGATCAGGAGATCAGTAATCTAGATCACGATAACCATATTGATGCTTCTGTTATTGGATCAAATACACCCACTGTCTTAGATTGTTATCATGATCATATTGTTTCCTTTGAAAAATTGAAAGATGATGAGCAGATTGAAAGTTTAATAGTTGGAAGTATTGGAGCAACAATAGATGTTGAGGGCAGCCCACATCTTCCAGACTTGTAGAAAAAGATAGATTGCAATAGACATTTGTAGGAGGGGCAGCAAAATGGTTCAGATCAGAAATTCAGTTCGTATTTTCCTCCAACAGAGATCAAGCGGTTTTCATTCATCATTGAGTTTTGTGAAGGAAACAAAAAGAAGCTGCAACACAGTCAGTTGGAGCAGCAGTTCAAAGAGGCATTATTTCATAATTTTGAAGACCTTATTGAAGACTTTTTGGATTCTATCAACAACATGAATGTTAAGATATTTATGTCAGAAGAAGATTATATGTATCATCTGCTCAAACCTTTCTTCTGCATGATATGGTATTCATTATTGTTTGAGTCAAGATTTAGCATGATGCCTGTAAATCACTTTCTGACATGGATGCATTGGAAGTATGTTGTTACTTGATCAATATACTTCTATTGGCTACATGTAGGAGTAGATAGAAAAATAAGCTCTTCATACGAGCAGTCAGATATTTTTCAGTTTTGTTCAGTCCATGAATAAGAAGAGCAGGCTGCATGAAAGCTACAGGTTTGCAGAGGGATCAGTGATGAAGGCAGAGGGATCAGTGCTAAAGACTTGATGACTCCATGCCCAATGCTACTAGATGTTTGCATAGGGATCAGTGATAAAGGTTTGATGGATCAGTGTTAAAGGCTTGATGACTCCATGCCCAATGCTAAAGGCTACTGAGCCTAGCTAGGTTCCTGGTCACCTCACAGGGAGATGCCCATCCCAGTTGGAGCCAAATGTTAGCTCCAAAAATAAACCCATCCCCATGGTCACATTTTGTGGTGGATAGCATGGCTATTAGTAGTTTTCTCAAATTTGTTTTGAGTTTTTCTAGCTGCAAAATTTAGGTTTTAATTTTTGTCTTAGAAATAAGATGACCCATAAAGATCTTCTCTTTAAAATTTTCATAAATTGCTTTCAACAACTAACGTGTGTTTAATAGATGAGTGGTCGCTGGTGAAAGTGGCGACTTTCAACAACTAAGGAGCATATCTCATAGGTCTGTGCGCTGGTGAAAGTGATGACTTTCAATAGTTGAGGAGCATTTCTCACGGGCCATTAGCAGACAAAAAACATTGGCTCTCCATCAACTGAGTTGTGATTTTATTTCAAGAGATATTTGCTTTAAATTTTGCATGGGAAAGATGCATGGAGGATTTGACTAATCTAGCACAGCATCACAAGGTTTGTGCAGCAACGACATGTATGCCCCACCTGTTAAGATTATGGGAAAAAGGGAATGATACCCAACATAGTAAAAGTTCATTCAGCGCAAGAATTAATTGATTCTCTTCTTACTGCCGGAGACGAGCTTGTTATTCTAGATTTCTACTCCCTGGGTTGCGGTACATGCAGATCTGTTCATTCTAAGATTTGTAAAATTGCAGAAATGAACCCTGATATCAAATTTGTAAAAGTGAATTATGAAGAAAACAAGTCTACGTGCTTTAGTTTGCGCATACATGTTTTACCCTTTTTCCAGTTCTACAGAGGAGCACAGGGGCGCTTTTGTAGCTTCAGTTGTGCTAATGGAACAATTAAAAAATTCAGGGATGCGCTTGCAAAACATGATCTTTGATAGTAGTTGTATGTTTTGCACTGACATAGATATTGTTTGCCTTATTATTTTTGTCCTTGGCCTGGATCTTCATGTTGTTCTCGGAGAACCCAGTTCGTCGTTTTGCCCGTGCCCTTCTCTGCCTGAAGTGGCATCCATAGGGATGGAAAAATGCAAGGATGATGACTTTGGGTCACCTCGACATCTCGTTCTTCACCCTCTCATGATTAGTGAGCTTGATGATCTAGATCCTTTGACAAAGAAATTCATTTTTTTCAGAAGACATATCAGGAAGGAAGGTGGTCAAAGAATAGAGCACTCTCCGTATCCATGGGAAATGTCTCCAAAAAAACTTGCTGCAGCAGGATCCATACCTGGTATTTACAGTTCGTTTTCTCATATTGAGAATGCGAAAGTTTGGGCATCATTTGCCTCCGTTTCTCTTGATAAAGACCAGTGAATAGACCAGCGTCCAGTAGTGAAATTCACTAAGATCGTTGAATGTGAATAAGATCAGAGGTGACAACTTTTATATGCAAACATCAACAGGAACAACAAATGCATTATTGACTTCTCTGGCATCATATTTGCTACGATTATCATGGGAACAAGGCCTATAGGTGGTGGGAATACCTCAGTGGGCTCAGGAGACAGTACTGTTGTTGAATATGCAGATGTATCACAACATGATTACTTACCTCTTACTTTGGATGAGGATCCACAGAGTCTTAGTTCATCTCTTTTTTTTTCAACAAAGAATGCGTCATCTAGTTCTCGCTCATGTAACCATCTTGATTGAAATACACTGGCCAAAAGACACCCTTCTAATAAGAATTTCTCTGCCAGTAGAGAAGCACCCTCTGATAGCCTAGATAGTGGAACTAATATGCAAGTTTCTACTTCTAAGTACAATCTTCAAATGTCATTTGAAAGTACAGTCGAAAAATTGTCAACACTTGAAGGTGAACAAGCAGCCAATGTGGAACAAGAACTCGTTGACATAATTTTACCAAAAGTGGTGGATTCCTTGGAATGTATTAAGCAAGAGTATGTTCTTGTCAATTCTCATGCTACCTCAACAGAGACTCTTTCTTCCTCTCTTGGTGCCTCTAGACTAGACCATTCCCAAAGTAAAGTTGTTGTTTCTCCATCAAAGAAGATTCAGAAAAGCATAAATGCAATACAAATTGTTGGGGCAGCTGAGGGTTCTATATGCGGTGTCGAGAGTCTTGAGAGCCAAAATTCAAATACCATTCGGAACTTCTGAGGCATCGTTTAGTTCGCGGGATATGTTGGACAAACCATCAGATCATCCTCCAACAAGGCTTGATGTGTTGCGAAAGTGTGCTTATTTGATCATTGAACTAGCAAAGGAGAAAGTCCCTGCAACCCCAAGGGTTAGCAGAAACACTTTGTGGTTCACCTTTGTACATGGCACCTGATATTATGCAGTCTCGGAAGTATGATGCCAAGGCAGACTTATGGAGCGTGGGTACTATTCTGTTTCAGCTTGTCACAGGAAATCCACCATTTTCTGGCAATTCTCAGATTCAGCTAATGAAAAATATTATGAGATCAAATGAGCTACACTTTCCACATGACATTGTTGGAGATCTTCACCCTGATTGCATTGATTTATGCCAAATCTTGTTGGATCTCATATAAATGTTTTCTTTGAGCATTGGACTCAGAAGGATGCTGGAATCAACACGAGTATTGACTCGTTCTATGAGTATCTTTTGAAAGCATACTTGTTACTTGGGGATGAGGAATATTTATACGTGTTTCAGGAGGCTTACAAAGCTTCCATACAGTATCTTTACAATGATCCATGTTATGTGAAGGTGAATATGAACTCAGCAGCAATTGTATGGCCATTGTTCAACAGTCTACAAGCATTTTGGTTGGGTCTTCAGGTTTTGGCTTGGGATGTTGAACCAGCTGCCCGAACACACAAAGCTTTCTCAGTATCTGGAAACAATTTGGATTTACATTAGAGGGCTTCAATCTTGCTACATTTTAATGTGCAACCTGGTAAAAGGAGTTACCCCCTGCGTCCCAAGTTAATTGAGAGCACCTACTGGATTTTAAAAGCTACCAGGAATCCAATGTATCTTGACGTCGACCAAGACATTGTTGCCAGTTACAGTATGCTACACAATTCCCTTGTGGAGATTTTCACATAGCAAATGGCAGATTGGAGAAGCGTGCTCAGATTTAGATAGATATCCATAATGTCAAGCTCACCTATGTTTTTCAATGTTGTAGGTGTGACTGGCAGACCTAATGTTGACTGGTGTGAGTCTCACAAGCCAGACACTATTCGTACCAATGTATTAGGACTTTGAATCTGGCAGGTGTCTGCAGGGAGTTCGAGCTTTTACTCATGCAATTTTCTATTGGATGTATATTTGAATATAATGATGCTCACCTAGAGGGTAATGGTATTGGATTCAAGGATATAGGTGCCTTTACCATTTGTATGACAACAAATTCCAGAAGTTAATTAAACACAGCTGTCAGAAGCATCCACAGAGGACAAGTGGTGGAGGTTTCATCATCATTTCAGATTATAGGAGATTTTAAGTAAAGTTGTTTTTAGCATTCGAGACACTTGGAAAACTGTTTCAAATTGAATCAAATAACCTTAGCTCGTATGGCATCTGAAAGATTAGTTCTCTTAGTCCAAAATAGGATCTTGTATCCTATTCTTTTGTAAACACAATAATCTAGATGTGATAGGTGTCTTGAGATCCATCTTTTTAGGATCTAAAACTGTTTTGTAAAGGCTATAAAGCCTGGGAATTCAGTCGGAGAAAGGGTTCGATTCTGGATATAGTAATACTCTTTTTTGTACTCAGACATTTCATTGCTAATACAGATCACAGGTTCCTTTCCATTTTGGTATCAGTTTTTCATATTTCTTCTTCACTGTTATCTTGTTGTCAAACCTTGAATAGCTGTTATCCTATTGTTTGGTTCATGACATTATAATCAGTTTCTTTAGTTGTTTATTAGACCCTTCTTTGCACTGTTTTATGAACAATCTTTTCTTCATCCACTGAAAGCTATTTTACTATTTAACCAATCTTGGATAGCACTGTCTATTTGTTTACCATTTTGATGTCTGAATGCCATAAGCTGAATTGAGTTATCCCATTGATCCATATTTACAAAATACAAAAAAATTCATTTCTTAAGTTACCAAGCACCTTTGGTCTGCAACCACAAAGGGTTTCTTGGAGTGATAACAGTTCCCAACAATCATAGTTTCAAGTCCCGGCAACGAAACCATTTGTTGGCATAGGGGAAGACCCAGGGTTCAACGCACCAACAACGCACCAAAAAAACCCTAACTACCGACCCTTTTAGCAACACCTGGAAAGAAAATGAAATCTCACCCGAGGTAGAGGTAGGGGTGGTTGCAGGACTCAGGTGTCTGCAACCTTAGCTGGGACACAGATCTGTGATTGTAATACTTAACAAAGGACTTAGCACCAACATTTCATCAATATTTAACCACTACCTACTCCACAGATACAACAGAGCATTGCATCATCCATTCAGCTTTGATGTATCTAAGAACTTATCATAGAGAAGTGGATTAGATCTAGTAGATTCAGGCACTAGCACATTCATATAAGTCAGATCTAACATCCATATACATCATTAGCACAAAGCATAAACATATATATCTATTTATATCAAAGCACTTAGCAAGTAAAGACATAAACACATCAACACATTTCACAAAGCAGAGAAACATAGAATATACGTGGTTCACCCCCACCCTGGGGCTACGTCCATCAACTCTTCTTCTTTATTATCTTTGTCAAGCTTCTTACAGGCACATAGCATCAAAATCCTACTCCGCAGAAGACAGGAGATCTGTGTGCACTCTGCCAGATCCTCCTTCCCCGAGTATATATAAGCACACAACCTTCCACAGCCTCTTACAATGACTTTCACTTAGCTCTGCAAGTCTCACACAATATGCACAAATCACTTACAATCCTTCAATTACATAGATCTAGCACTTAGCCATTCGTAACTTCCTTCTTCTTACATTGCCTAGACATCTATTTATACTTTACAAAATAGGCCTAAACATGGGTAAACCCATGGGCCAACATCCCATACCCATTACATTGTCCCAAATCCAAAAAAGGACCCAAAAAGGGGCCAAGATCCTGAGATCTATGCTTCATCTTGCACTCCTCCTTCGATAGGTTGTCAAAGTCTCAAAATAGGTCAACTTGACCAAGGATCTCCCAAAACTTCGTCAAGGGACAACACCTATTACAGGAGCCTTGATTTTAGTATAATAAAATCATTCTCAGCACTGGTTTTCCATCCAGTTTTTTTCTAGGGGTATCTATGCAATATATTAGTGTTTATGTGTGCTTGATTTGGTTTCCTTGTTTATGCTTCCGCTACATGTTTAGTTGATTACTCAACTGTGCTTTAATTTCACAAGTGATTTATTTGGAATTAAATGTTGGATTCTAAGTAGGATAAATTTCAACATAGTATTAGAGCCTAATCTCTGAAGGGAGGAAATCAAGCCAGATCTTAGATCCATAACAAGTAGGTGGAAATCGAAGAACAAATTTTAGGGAAATAGTCATACTGAGCCAGAAATAAGTTTTTGCAGGTTTAATGTGGTGTACGTGGGTCACAGTGATGACAATTTCGTACATACGTGGGTTGTAGTGGTGACAACTATGTACACACGTGGGTTGTAGTGGTGACAGTTGTGTACACACATGGTTTGTAGTGGTGATATTCATGTACAGGGTTGTACAGAGAAAGTTTCAAGAGGAAATGTTTTTTGGTGGTTTGATGAGCAATGCAAGGAGGCCAAGCAGTCAGCAAGGAGATATCAGATAGGTGGATAAGGAATTCTATATAGATATATTATCCACATGAGACAACATAGGAATAGAGAATGAATTTTTCTCATGTGCTTGAGTCATCCACTTAGGAGAAAAGATGGACTTTTTCTCAAGTTCCTGAGCCACGAAGGATAGTGACTCAAGGGGATTTCATATGGGTGGAGAAGGATCTTCATCCAGAGATTAGGGGATGATAGATCTATTGGAGTCAGTGACTCATAGATAGAGGAGATAAGGAATTTTTCTCATAGAGATATTAACACAGGGTGAAGAAGGAATTTCACCTAGAGATCTAATCATTCCAAAGGAGAAGGAGGATGCAAGAGATAGATCTAGAACAAGGACAGATATGTGAAGCAAGGAAATAACATGAAGGTCGAACAAGTTGGAGTAGATTTTCATAGTTGTACATAGGTTTCAATAGTCCAATGCACGCACATACATGGGTTTCAGAAGGAACAATCATGTACATATGCGATTTCCAGTAGCCAAGGTCATGCACATGTGTGGGATGTAGAAGGAATGTGTTCATACATACACGGGCTGCAAAAGGAACATGCACATAAAACTTATGCATGTTTCAGGTATGAGGTTGTACAACAATAACAGAGGTTCTTAGTTGTAGGTGTTGGTTTTTTCTTAGTGGACAAAAAATACACACGAAGTGAGATAGGAGATCTCATAGATTGGGTGGAGAAGGAATTGTATCCAAGTGTCTAGGGAAAGGTTTGAGGAAACGAGAAAATGGGTAGAAAGGGAGATATAATCCAAAAATATTGAACGATTGATCTTGAGGTAGGATATTTACTGCATTGTATTATTCCTCAGGTGGACCATTACCCCAGGAAGGGATCCCAATATTTTATTTCATTAAAATCAAATAGATCTAGGAGCATCGGAGATATTTAGTAGTATGACAAAGGACTCATGGACCCATGTTGAGCTTGGTGATGATGCCAAGTATGCATAGAAGGGAGAGGAAACAATTACGTTCCAAATTGAGTTAGGAGGTTTGTTAGAGACCCATGATGTGATTTATGTACCAGAATTGAAGAAAAACATGCTCTTAGTTTCAGTTTTGGAGGACATGGTTTTTGTCATTACTTTTCATAGAGGTAAAGTAGTCATATGTTCAGAGGGAGCTATCCTTGACACCGTAATCATTATTGGTGTCAGAGAGGGAAGGTTATACAAGTTGAAAGGATATCATGTAGGAGGATCCAAGGGGATATTGGATCATGGATCGATGTCAATGGAAGAGGACGAGGATCGACATAAAGCTCCTAAGGGTGAACAACTGAAGGATGAGCAGAGTTCACAGAATCCCAATATGGGGAGTGAACCTTCAGATGGGAAGAGGGAGTTATCCCCTTCCAATTTTGTCAGGAGACCAAGTTGGTACGATATGACATTGATGGATTCTTAGAATAAGGAGGCTTCTAGGAGTATATTGAGGGAGAGAAATCCTTGGAAAAAATTTCCAAACTTTGTGGCATTTATATGTAGCGTCATCGATTATGTTGCTTCTAGTGTTTTGGAAGAAACTAACCAACAAGGTTCGAGGGAATCTAGTGGACAGGATGATGTGTTCAACATTTCTCCTGGATTGAAGGGAGAACCATTTCCAGGTGGCTCTTCAAGAAGTAACTTCCTCGCTAAGAGGGATTTTCTATGTTAGTGGTAGCATTGGACAAGTACTTCAGCATTGACATGTGTCTAGCATGTGGAATTCGTCGAAAACCTTCTATCTTTGAGTTTACTTTAGTTAAATGAATAACTAAAGTAAATTGTTTTTATTAATTAATTATGTAATCAGTTGATAGAGTTATTTATGGAAAATGCTAAAAATAATTAGCATGTTTCTAAATCTCAAGTGAGTGTGAGAAGTAATCTCAACCATCAATCACCTTGGATATTAGAAATAGATTATAAATCAACATTAGAAAAGCAAGTCTAGGGTGAAGGAGAAGACACTTGACACTTGATAGGATTTATGTTGAGAGAGTCAACACACATAGTATTGGATCATTAAATACTTGTTGATGCTAGTGGTAGCATCAGACATGTATTTCCGCATAGGTTTATGTGTCTAGACATGTGAAAATCGTCAAAAGAATTCTATCCTTGAATTTACTTTAATTAAAGTAATTATTAAAGTAAATTGTTTTTATTAATTAATTATTTAATTATTTAATTGAATTATTTAAGGAAAGTGATAAAAATAATTATCATGTTTCTAAATCTCAAGTGAGTGTGAGAAGTAATCTCAACCATCAATCACTTTGGAGATTAGAAATAGATTATATCTCATGATTATAAATGCAAGGTTAGGGTGAAGGAAGAAGAAACTTTTGACTTGATAGGTGTTGAGGGAGTTGACACAAAGTGTTGGGTCACGAAGGACTATCATTCAAGATATTGGATAGGTGGAGAAGGAATTCCATCTAGAGATCAGGTCAAGGAGAAGAGATAACAGAGGATCACATAGGTGGGTTTTAGTCAGTGGAAGTCACATGAGAGTGTCATATCATACAAAATATTCCATACATGTACATGAGTCGCAATGGATACAGACGCATACATACATGGGTTTACTAAAGAAAAGTCTCGTAAACCTCGAAAATCATGCAATTTTGGTTTTCATAGTAGGTCAGACTTTGTCAATTTTTTCTGTAGCTGCATTTCTCTCTGTGGGCCATTATCCTTGTTACGGGAGCCCTAATTTTAGTATAATAAAATCATTCTCATCATTGGTTTTACCTACAGGGTTTTTCCAGGGGTTTATACCTGAAACTTTGGTGTCCTGTGTGTGAGATTTTTGGTTTCCTAGTTTATGCTTTCGTTGTATGTTTAGTTGATTACTCAGTTGTGATTTTACTAGATAAATTGGTTTTATCTTGAGCTAACTACCAGGTGTTGTGTTAAATTCATAAAATCGACATGGTATCGGAGCATACCAATGGTTGACTCTAGGAAAATCAAGATGGTATTAGAGCGAGTGATATGAGGGGAAGCTAGATCTCAGACCCATAGTAGATTCATAAGCAACAGTCAGAAATCAAAGGACGGATTTCCGGGAAACAACCATATAGAGGTAAAACTTGTTTTTGTAGGTGTACAGATGTGTACATGAGTCACATAAATCACAGTCGCGTACGTAATCGGGAGGTTTTAAGAATAGTTATGTACACACAGGTTTCAATGGTCATAGTCATGCACATATGTGGGTTTTAGTAATCACAGTCGCATACATACGTAGGATCTAGTGGTGACAATCGCGTACAAGTCCGTATAGGTTAGTAGATGGGCAATTTTCAGTAACAGGTTGTTTCCAGGGTAGGTTATCTTGTATTATGGATGGAAAAAACATTGTTAAGAGTTGAAGATAGATTGTATAGAGAATACAATTTCCTCTCTTGGAAAGCAAGAGTAACATTGGCGTTTAAGGAGTATCACCTTTGGGAGTTAGTGGAAAAATTTGTTACAACATCGACAAATCCAACAACTTTGTAATATCACAACAACAAGGAGATCAAAGCATAGAGGGAAATCTTGGATTTAGTGAAGGATCATATAATTCCTCACTTATCTAAGAAGAATAAAACCGAATAGATGTTTTATGCCTTGGTAGGGTTATTTCAAAGAATGAACATGAATAGGAAGGTGGTCTTAAGGAATAAAATCATATCAGTGCAGATGTCTAGATCTGATAATGTTACCAACTATATCATGAGGATCACACAGGTGTGCAATCAACTTGCAACCATAAGGGAGAATATAGAATACACATAGCTCGTGAATGTGACATTGAATGGTCTTCCCAAGTCCTGGGAACCATCTGTCAAGGGATATTGCACTATCGAACATCTTCCAGATTGGTAGAGAATTTGGAATGAGTGCATCCATGAAGAGACTTGATAGGAGTCTAAGAGAAGAAAGTAGGGAGGTAGTGAAGAGAAAATGGATCTTGTCAGTAAGACAAGGAAGGTAAAATGAAATAATTGTAGTAAGAAGGGTAACAATGATGGAGGTTCATCACAACCAGGAAAGAAGAAGGACTTGAGTAAAATCAATGCTTTCTCATGTCATAAGAATGGACATTATGCATCTAAGTTTCTGGAAGAAGAAGAATGGTAATGGAACGACGCAAACAACAACATTAATAGAGACACAACTTGATGATTTTGTAGTGAAATTTGAGAAGGATTACTCACTTGTTTCTTTCCTTTCTAATAGCACAATTGCGAGGAGTGTTTGGTTCTTGGAAAGTGGTGAATCTCGTCATATGAAAGAAGCATGTGAGATATTTAGTAGTCTGACTGAGAGTGACTCAGATGTTCATGTGAATCTTGGTGGCGATTCCAGGTATGTGGTGAAGGGAGAGGGAAAAATTTTGTTCCAGATCGAGTCAGCGGGGTTCGTTGGTTTCCCAGGATGTGCTTTGTGTACCAAGTTTGAAGAAAAAATTAATTTTAGACTCAGTTATGGAGGACAAGTTTTTTTCCATTACTTTTCAGAGAGGGAAAGTACCCATACATCCATAGAAATATAGTCTGGACATTGCAGTGGTTGTTGGGGTTAGAGAAGGAACTTTGTACAGGTTGCAGAGCAAGCCTGTTCAGGATTTGGTACATGACAGTGACAACTTATGTGAGGTATAGCACATGATATTGGGACATGCACTACAGGGAATTTTTTATTCTAAGTGGGATTGTTATAGGTCTTCTAGAGCTCATAATTGAGCAACAGGGAGTGTGTAAAGGGTGTACACTTTGAAAGAATGCCAAGGATGATTTTCCTAGAAATGAGAGTAGGTTCAAGGGGATATTGGATCTTATCCATTAATATGTGAGTGGTTTGATGTTAGCAACATCATTACAAGGAGCATCATACTGTGTGATGTTTATTGATGATTTTTCTAGGAAAACATGGATCTTCTTTATGAAGACCAAGGCTGAGGTCTTCAGTTAGTTTCAGGAGTTTATATCTCAGGTAGAGAGCCTGATAAGGAAGAAGATAAAGGTGTTGAGGTAGGATAATAGTGGAGATTAAACCTCCAAATACTTCAAGGATTTAGTCAAGGAGGAAATGATCATGAGGGGGATGACAATCTCATACAAACCTTAGTAGAATGGGGTTGTGGAGAGAAAGAATTGGTCCATCATCGGTTCTACCATAGCTATGATACATGACCATGATTTTCCTATGTTTCTATGGGAAGAGGCATGTAACATAATATTGTATGTGAAGAACATGAGTCCTCAGAGGATATTGTGGAACAAGACTGATCCAGGTGGATATTGGTGGCCACCCACCTGTTCCAAATTCCAACTAGCTCATCTTGACAGTTTTCAGTTCAGCACATTTCTTTCTAATGGGCACAACTCTTTGTAATTGTGGGTTATTAATCCCTACATAGAATCCATGAGGATATTGGTGGCCACCCACCTATTCTAGCTTGCTTATTTTGGAAGTTTTCATGTCAGTACATATTTCTATACTTCCAGGGTTGTTTTGGGTATCTAAACAATGTTTTCTTGGCTTTCCACAATCAAACTATAGAGGGATTCATCTTTTGATGGCATAATGCATAGTTCTCGAAAATCCATTTCCAATGGGTTATCACATGCCTAAAATGGAGATCGTATGCAAAAGTTACGACCCCGAGAACTTAATGTACTAACTTACCCCAACGAGGCCCATATGACTTTTGGCGCTTCATCTCCTAGGGTTAGGTTTTTGTATGTATATGGTTTTGGCATTCATGTTTATCATAAAAAGGCCTTCATAGCCTCATTATAATAATGTTCTTGCGAATGAGCGTAGCCATCACATCTCTTCTGAGAGATAAAGTTGCCACCATTCTAGTAAGTCTTGCACTTTGTATTTTTACAGTCTCAGTAGATTGATTTCATTAATAGAAATCATGTATGGTTGTATTTCTCTGTTTCTGGCAATTTTTATGTGTATTTCATTATAATACCTCTACTTTCATTTTGTTCCAAAAATAATCTAGATCAGTGGTATCAGAGCATGTTGGTATTGATCGTTTTTTAGTGCATTTCCCCAATGAGGTCTGAGTATATAAAGTTGGGTATCGAGATTATCTATCTTGAGGAAAATCTCTCTCGCACGCCCAAGAAACCCTTTATGGTGGCATAAATAAAAATGATGGAGAAAAATATTCTATTAACCTATTGCTTGAGCAAGATCTCGTGAAATAGAGGGACGAAATGATGCAAACTTTTTCCCACATCCTTAAATGCCTGTCAATAGCAACATGTGCATCTTCATCAAGCGACCACTTTGGAGGAAACTCTCCCTTCAAGGTAGAAGTTAATTTTGATATTCCCATATTTGAAGGTTAGATAGATGCAGATTCCTTAGAAAAATGGTTGAATCTTCTAGAAGGTTATTTCTCTGTTCATAATTTTTCGACAGGGAAAATATCACCTTCATGCTCCTGAAGGCTCTACCCCATGTCAAACATTGGTGGGAAACTTACTGGGAGAAAATTTCCACAAAGGAATCTGGAATATATGGGGTCGAGCCCACTTGTGATTTTTTTGTGTATGTGATCAAGGAACAATACTACCATGTTGATAACTATAAAGACTAGTACATGAGATGGAAGACACTGCGGCAAGAGAAGAGCCAAATAGTTTCATAATTCACAAATACTTTCCATACCTTGCCCACCAAGCTGGGTAACAAATACTCTGAGCGAAATCTGGTTTTGAAATACCATGGGGCTCTGCATAGGTACATCCAAACCGAAATAGATTTCCTAAACATCTAATCATTGGGAGTTGCTTATCGATATGCTGTCAAAATCGAGCATAAATTTGTGCACCAGAACAAATGGGAGTTAGGGTCTGCAAATATGCAAAAACCAAAGCATGGTAAAGACAACCCTAACCAAAATCCTCCTAACAGCCAGTCCAAGGCATTGGAAAAGAAGGGTAAAGGAAAGACGAAGAATGAAACTGGGAAGTGGTGCGACTTCCACAAAATCCCTTGGCACAACAATGATGAATGTCACTCGAAATAGTCATTGGTGGCTGAGGTCAAAGACAAGAAGCCGAACCCTGATTCAGATTCTAATCCAGAAAATATTGAATATAGACAGATCATCGATGTAGACCCCACTTCTATTGTCGCGGCCACAACAATTCAACCAGAAGAACCAGTAGATCCTAAAGAGGGGGATCACCTCTTCCATTCATAGATGTGGGTGAAGGGGACCCGATTTCATTTCATTGTTGATAGTGGCAACCAGAAGAACCTCATCTCAACTGAGGTCGTCAAATAATTGGGGTTGTCAACAACACCACACCCACAACCATACAACATTGGGTGGCTTCACCAGGGATGATATCTCCCTGTCAACCAGCAGTGTCTCCTATCCTATGGCATCCATCCCTTCAAAGATGAGGTAGTGTGTGATGTTTCCCCTCTTTATGATTTTGATGTTTTTTTGGGCCAACCATATATGTGGAAACATCATGTTGTTTATGAGTCTCGACCCCATAGTTTCATTATTACTCTGGGGGGTCAACTCTATAGATACCGAAGGTATTTTCGACTATTGTTCCACCAAAACAGTGCCGCAAGGTAATCAATCATACTGAAAAAATCATCCTCTTCATAGTCTGTTCAAAGGATGCATAGAGGGCCACTACAAGCACTGCAGCCTCAACACCTGTTATCCAAAAGAAGCATATTTCATAAGAAAAAGAATATATTGTTTCTTCACCTATGATGGTGCCTACACAATGCCCCATCAAGCCCATAGACAACAGGTTGGTGGAACAGATTCAACCCCTCCAGCAAAAGGTTCGTGACAACCTTCCACAAACCAAGCAACACAAATTCTCCAACAAGGCACATAGCTCAGCAAGATTCAAATTCAGAAAATGCTTTCCCCTCTTCACCGGGAAATCAATGCAATGGAGACCATTGCTTCCTAAGGGGGGAGGATTGATCCACGTGTATATTGATGGCCACCCACATGTTCCAAATTCCAATTGACTCATCTTGACAGTTTTCAGTTAAGCACATTTCTCTGTAATGGGGACAACTCTTTGTAATTGTGGGTTCTGTAGCCCTACACAGCATCCAAGGGGATATTTGTGGCCGCCCACATATTCCAACTAGATTATTTTGGAAGTTTTCATGTCAGTACATCTCTCTAAACTTCCAGGGCCGTTTTGGGGCTCTAAACAGTGTTTTCTTGGATTGCCACAGTTAAAATGTCAACAAAGTCAGAGTATGATGACATAATGCATAGTTCTCGAAAAGACCTTTCTAATGGGATATCACATGCCTAAAATGTAGATCATATGAAAAATTTACGACCCCGGGAAGTTAATGTACTAACTTACCCCAACGGGGCCCACATAAATTTTGACGCTTCATCTCCTAGGGTTAGTTTTTTGGATGTCTAGGGTTTTGGCATTCATTTTTATCATAAAAAAATGCCTTCAGAGCCTCATTGTAATCATCTTCTTGCGAATGAGCGTAGTGGTCACATCTCTTCTCAAATATAAAGTTGCCACCTTTATAGTGAGTCTTGCACTTTGTATTTTTACAGTCTCTATATGTTTCTTTCATTAATATAAATCATGTATTGCTATATTTATTTTTTATGGAAATTTTATGTGTATTTAATTGTAATATCTCTTATTTCATTTCATTCCAAAAATAAGTCGGATCAAAGACTTTGGAGGAGGAATTATTAGCAGTGACGCTAGAGATTTGGTCATTTGAGGATATTTAGTGTCTAGTTTACATCCATGTGCTTGTGGAGGAGAGGAGAAAGATGGAGCCTTCAGGACATAAGGGTGTATTTTTGGGATACAATGAGATCTCAAAGGCTCTCATTATATTCATTCTAGTGCAATGGAAGATAGTTGTGAGTAGATATTTTAATTTTGAGGAGAAAATAACATCTAGTAGATCTCAAGAGTCATCAGTAGTGACAGAGGACAAGGAGAAGCATGATATGAAGGATGAGCAATAGTCAGTAGTTCAAACTTCAGGTGGGGAGGAGAATTTATCCCCTTCCAATCCTATCAAGAGACCTAGGTGGATATTATAAACATTAATGGATGTTGGTGAAGCTCGTACGAGTGCGGTCAAAGAGAAAAGGCCTCCAAAGAAGTTTATAAATTATATGGCACTTATGAGTAACATCATTGATGTTGACCCTTCTAGTTTTGAGGAAGTAGTAGATCAACATGTATGGTGGGATTCCATGGTATAAGAGTACACCTCTACTATGAGGAATGATGTTTGGGACATAGTGTCGAGACCAGAGGGGAAGTCAATTGTGATTTCCAGATGGGTTTACAAGATCAAGCATGTTGCAGATGATAGTATCGATAAGGTAAAAGCAAGGTTTGTGGTGAGAGGGTTCTCCCAAAAAGAGGGAGTGGACTACGAGGAGACATTTTCTCCAGTTTCTAGGTATGATTCTATTTGATATTTAATTTCCATTGCTTAAGTTATGAGGTGGAGGATACATCGAATGGATTTGAAAACGAATTTCCTCAACATGATCATTGAGGAGTAAGTATACATAGAAAAACCTCATAGATTTGAGGTACATGGGAGGGAGTCTCATGTGTGTAGGCTTAAGAAATCCTTGGACAGACTAAAATATGCACACAGGGCATGGTATTTTAGGATTGATGGATACTTTCAAAGTATGGGATTTACCAAGAGTGTGGCGAATCCTAACTTGTACTTCATATTTGTTGGGTTGGATCCACTCATCTTGGTTCTGTACATTGATGATTTATTTCTAACAGGTGCAGAGAAGATTATTACAGGGTGCAAAGAAGATTTAGTGAGCAATTTTTAGATGAAGGGAATTGGCTTGATGTATTATTTCTTGGGGTTAGAGGTATGGAAATTATTGGTAGAGATATTCCCTGGAAAAGGAAAGTATGCAATTGAGATATTGAGGAGATTCAGGATAAAGGATTGTAAACCAATGGCGACACCTATGATTACCAATATGAATAAGGTGATCACTTTAGATTCATACTTGGTGGATCCCAAGATATACAAGCAGCTGATAGGGTCCTTGATGTATTTGGTCAACACCGGGACATATATTTGTTTTACTATGAACACCTTGATTCAATTCATGGTGGAGCCGAGGAAGGTGCATTGGGTAGCAATGAAACAATTTCCCAGGTACTTGAGAGGTATAATGGAGTATGGATTGATGTATCTTGGAGAATATGGAGTGGATTTGTTGGGATATATAGACTTAGATTGGGAAGGTAGTGCAGTAGAAAGAAAGAGAACCTCAAGGTGTTGCTTTAGGTTGGGATCAACAACGATTACTTGGTTCAACAAGAAGAAAAATTATGTAGCACTCAGTTCAGCACATGTAGAGTGTACAGTAGCACATATGGCTAGTTGTGAAGCCATTTTTCTTCACAAGTTGCTTACAATTTTATTTGATTAGGAGTTGGACCCTAAGGTAATATACTATGATAATCAGAGTTGTATCAAACTCTCGGAGAATCCAATATTTCATGACAGGTCCAAGCATATAGAGATTATATACCACTCCATTCGAGATAGGATCCATAAGGGAGTAGTGAATATTAATTATGTTTCCATAGATGAGAAGATTGTAGATATTTTGACCAAACCCTTGGAGAAAGGGAAGTTTGTATTATTTAGATATAGGCTTGGAGTGGTGCAAAATACCTTCTTTGATAAAAGGGAGTGTTGATTCTAGTGGTAGCATCAGACAGGTATTTACACATAGCTCTATGTGTCTAGATGTGTGGAAATTGTTTAAACCATTCTATCCTTGAATGTACTTTAAATAAAGGAATTATTAAAGTAAATTTTGTTTATTAATTAATTATGTAATTAGTTAATTGAGTTATTTAAGGAAAATGCTAAAAGTAATTAGCATGTTTCTAAATCTGAATCCGGTGTGAGAAGTAATCTCAACCATCAATCACTTTGGAAATTACAAATAGATTATAATTTATAACTCACAATTATAAAAGCAAGGCTAGGATGAAGGAAGAAGACACTTTTGACTTGACAGATGTTGAGGGAGTCAACACAGAGTATTGGGTCATGAAGGATTATGATTCAATGTCTTGGATAGGTGGAGAAGGACTTCCATCTAGAGATCAAGTCAAGGAGAAGAGAGAATAGAGGATCACACAGGTGGGTTTCAGTTAGAGGAAGTCATAGGAAAGTGTCGCGTTGTACAAAAGTTTATGTACAGGTTTTTTGTACACGTACATGGATCTTAGTGGATATAGTCATGTACATACATGGGTTTGTTGAATAAAAGTCACATACACCTAGGAAAGTGTGTAGTTATGGTTCATACAGTAATTCAAACTTTTCCAGGTTTATCTACAGTTGTATTTCTCTCAGTGGGCCATTATCCATGTTACAGGAGATCTAATTTTATCATAATAATATCATTCTCAAATTCATTTTCCCTTCGGTTTTTTTCCATGGATTTATACCCAAAAATATTGGTGTCATGTGTGTGATATTTTTTGTTTCCTATATTATGCTTATGTTGTATGTTTATTTGATTACTCAGCTGGGATTTTAGTAGATAAAGTGATTTTATATTGAGATAACTATTGGGTGTTGGGTTGAAGTGGTAAAATCAATAGGACTGTGATTCAATATCTTAGATAGGTGGAGAAGTACTCCCATCTAGAGATTAGATCAAGGAGAAGAGAGAAAATAGGATCACGCAAGTGGGTTTCAGTTAGAGGAAGTAAAATGAGAGTGTCCCATTGTATGGAGCTCATTGTACATGTACATTATTTTCAGTGGAGACAATCGCATACATACATGAGTCTGTTGAAGGATAATCACTTACACCTTGAAAAACATGCATTTTTGGTTCGTACAAGAGGTCAATATTTTCCAGGTTTGTCTGCATTTGTATTTCTCTTAGTCGACCATTATCCCTCTTATGAGAGCCATGATCTTAGCATAATAAAATCATTCTCAACACTAGTTTTCCCTCTTGGGTTTTTCTAGGGGTATCTACCCAAAATGTTGGTGTTTATGTGTTCTTGATTTGGTTTCCTTGTTTATGCTTCCACTAAATGTTTAGTTTATTACTCAATTGTGCTTTAATTCAATAAGTGATTTATTAGGAGTTAACTTTCGGGTGTTGGGTAGGATAAATTTCAACAAGATAATAGAGGTGAATTTACTTCCAATGAATTTGAACAATTCTATGAAGCTCATGGAATAAAAAGACCATATTCAACTTCAAGAACTCCTCGGCAAAATGGAGTGGTTGAAAGGAATAACATACATGTACAAGAGATTGCTAGAACAATGTTAAATGAAGCAAAACTATCAAACAAATTTTTGAGAGAAGTAGTTTACACTATTTTCTACATTCTAAACAGAGGGAAAATCAGAGTCAATAGTGACAAGACACCTTATGAGCTATGTAAAGGTCGAAAAAACTCTATCAAACACTTCTAAATCTTTGGGATAAAGTGTTACATCAAATTTGATGATGAGGATCTATGCAAGTTTGACTCAATAGAAGATGAAGGAAATTTTCTTGGATATTCATCAAGAAGCAAAGCCTATAGATGTTACAAAAAAATATTGCAGAACATTGTTGAAAGTATTAATGTCAGAATAGACGAAGAAACACAACATAAGAAAAAATTAAAATTAGAGGAAATAGATTAAAACAAAGAAGAACAAGAACAAGAATATGAAGAATAAGAACAAGAAAATGAAGAAGAAAAAGAAGGAGAAGGAATATAATGCCAAGATACACAAACACCATCAAGGTTTGTGTAGAAAAGTAATCCAGAAAACTTAATTCTTGGTGATAAAAATGCTAAGACTCGGACTAGGAGAAAACTAGCAAACAATTATGAGCAGATGAATCTCTCTTTACTGTCCAAAATAGAGCTTAAATTCTTTCAGAAGCCACTAATGATCAACATTGGGTGAATTCTATGGAATAAGAGTTAAACCAGATTGAGAAAAATCAAACATGGGAACTTGTCCCAAGACCCAAAGGTATGAATGTGATTAGAACAAAGTGAGTATCCAGAAATAAGTTGAATGAAGATGGAAGAGTAGTAATAAATAAATCAAATATTGGTGCGTAAAGGATATGTTGAAGTAGAAGGTATTTACTTTGAAGAAACCTTTTCTCTTGTTGCAAGACTAGAATCCATTAGAATGTTTTTCCCATTTGCAACCTTCAAGAAATTTAAGGTGTATCAAATGGATGTCAATCCAACAATCTTGAATGAATATTTAGAGGAAGAAGTGTACATAGAACAACACGAAGGGTTCCTATTGTTAGAAGATGAAGATTTATTTTCATATTGAAGAAATCACTTTATGGATTAAACAAATCTCCCAGAGCATGGTATTCAATACTTGACAAGTAATTGAAACAACAAGGTTTCAAAACATGAACAACATATAGCAATATTTACATTAAAATAGACAATGCAGACATGTTAATCATTGTATTTTATGTGGGTGATATCAATTTTGGAATTAATACTGATAGAATGAGCCAAAAGTTTACAAAAGAAATGAAAAAATAATTTAAGATGTCTATGCTTGGAGAACTGTCCTTCTTCATAGGGTTGCAAATTTCTCAAACTAGCAAACGAATATTTATCTCTCAAACCAAATACATCGAGAAGATGTTGAAGAAGATTGAAATGGAAGACTGCAGGCCTATGAGCACACCCATGGTCACTGGTTGTAAACTAAGAAAAGAGGATGAATCGAAGGAAGAAAATCAAACGTTGTACAGATCAATGATAAGAAACCTTTTGTATGTGACAGCTTCAAGACCGGATATCATGCAGGTAGTAGGGTTAGTTGGAAGGTTTCAAGATGCACTAAAGGAAACACATGTGCAGGAAGAAAACATAATATTAATATATCTAAAATGCACGTTGTACTTTGGCTTATGGAACCCCACAGAAAAGGATTTTACTCTGATATATTACACAAATGCAGATTGGGTAGGTAGTGTGGACGATAGAAAAAGCACCATTGGTGGAGTGTTCTTTCTTGGAAATATTCTAGTGTCTTGGTTCAACAAGAAGAAATCATCAATTTACCTATCAACAACAGAAGCAAAATACATTGCAATAACAACATCTTGTACACAAGTCCTCTAGATGAAACAAACATTAAAATACATTCAACTAGAGTATAATCATCCAATATCAATACTGTGTGACAACACTAGTGAAAAACATATTTCCAAGAATATTTTCATGCATTCAAAGACAAATCACATTACAATCAAATATCATTTATTGAGAGAGAAAGTCATAGAACATATTTCAAGCTGTAATATATCAACACAAAGGAGAATATTATTGATATATTTACAAAACCTATTCCTAGAGAAGTCTGCGAGTATCTCAGTTAGAAATTGGGGGTGGTACCTATGCCATACACTCACTAAATCACCACAAGAGGAGCACCAGTTGAGGGGGAGTTTTCGAAAGAGAGAAGGGTTTTGGTCCCAGAGAAGATAATAAATAATAAAGTGAAAGGAGGAGGAAAACCCTTTGCCATTGATGTCAAAGGGAGAAATTTGCAGAAAGAGAGACGTGTAAGGGAGCACCAAAATAACTAAGTGTTTCCATCAATAACAAAGGGGGATTTTGTTGGAAATCATGTTTCCATTGATGTCAAAGACAGGGGGAGACAATTTCATTGATTTCAAAGATAGGGGAGACTATGAATTTCTATGTGAGCTGATGAGATTGTATGTTAATGAGAAGTGTCTCAATGTGTGATTCACACCAAGAAAGTAATTAATGCCAATTTACACTGATGGGACTTTGTTTGGAAAGACGAATACATTCTGTCAAGTTTCTGCAAATTTCCTTTTTTCACCCGAAAGACAAAGTGACTAAGTTAGAACAACCTAAGAAATTTCAAAACCACACAGTAATGAAAAGAAGTGGAAATTGGACTCTAGATGAAATGATCCTACAAATAGGGGATGAGATCGAAGATCATCAAGAAATTTGAAGAGAGAAAAGGAATTATGGACATGTATTCAGTCTAGAAGAAGATATTTTAATCCCAGATAACTAGATCGAGATAAAGAGAAAAATCCCACATCCATGAGGAAAAACAACTATAAAGAGTTTATAACGAAAACATGAAAGAACAAAGTTTATATGTGAATGAGAGTCATGGAACCATGCACAATTCATTAAATTTTCTTGTGAAGAACTATGAACCTAGAACATGTTAAATCTTGACCATTCATCTCTAGAGATCAAAAAATAATATCAAAAGATTTGGGTCCAATACTTGGTGGGCCAACTCAGTCACGTCAGTGCCATGATAGCAACCTCATCAGTGCCATGTGTATGGTCATATGAGTTCCATATGAGAGGGAGTCTATGTCAGTGCCACATAAGCACCACATGTCAAGAAACGTACCGATGCCATGTCATCCAGTGTACATGAAGAAGACGTCTATGTGGAAGCCACCTCATCTACAACATCAACACAAGAGATTTGAAAAAATGAATAAGTACCATGACATGACGGAGATAGTAAGAACGAAAAAGAATAGAGAGTATGTGAATAAATGAGAATGAACCCACGGACCCACAATGAGATCTTAAAAATAACTAAGTACCAAGAATTAGTTGGACAAATATCTCGAAAATGACAAACTATCAAGACATCATGGAGATAGTGAGCATGAGGGAGGATCAGGTGTATGTGAAGAAATGAGCATGAACCTACGGTGAGATGTTGAAAATGACTAAGTACCAAGAATTGGTTGGACAAAGATGTCTCGATAAATGGATAAGTATCAAGAGTGGATTGGTCGGATAGACGAGGTCACGAATAAGAGAAGAACAAAGATGTCACAGAGTGTGATGAGAGATCAAAATTGGCTAAGTATAAATAATGACTAAGTACAGAGAGATCCGATGGCCCAGAAGGTCACCACTTGTTACATATCATATGACCCAAAGGGTGAGAGATTCGATGACCCAGAAGGTCACCACTTGTCACAGATCCAGCGATATAGAGGGAGAGAGATATGATGACTCATGATGTCCCATAGAGCCATGATGAAACACTTAGAAAATATTCTAAGTATGGGTGCAAATTGAATGTGGTGGAATGCGAAGGTGCACTCTAGAAGTCACGGAGGTATGAAAATATATGTCTTAGACCCACGGAGAAATGCTTGGAAATGTGTCTAAGTATAGGTGAAAAATGAGTGTGTTGGAATATGAAGGTGCATTCTGGAGGCCAAAGAGGTATGAAAAGATATGCCTTAGACCTATGGAGAAATTCTTGGAAATGTGTCTAATTATAGGTGAAAAATGAGTGTAGAGGAACACGAAGGTGCATTCTGGAGGCTTTGGAGGTATGAAAAGATATGCTTTAGACCTGCGTGAAACCATCAAGATGACATATCAATGGCTAAGTATAATCAGAGATATGATTCGACAGTAGTTGTGAGATGTAGGATTGATCTATGTGAGACTTGGATCAATAGTTGAGATCAATTAGAGGTCCAGATCGGATGGCTATTGAGCATTGAGGAGGTATTGTGTGTTTCTGTTGGGTGATGAGAAGATAAAAAATTTAGATATGATCAAGGATATCATCCGAATAATGTTGTGCATTGTGATTGCATGGCATGTTTCATGTACAATAAGAATATCAACCGTTGATATTATATCAAGGGAAGATCGAAAAATTATTGAGTGTTGAAGTCTGCAATGTGGTATGGTAGCAGATCACACATGAAACCAAAAGGGGTCTATGATAGTTTCTAAGGAGTGTCGCGACCCATTTTTGAGAACATTTGAAGCCGAATTCATGGATATATTTTGTATGTGGAAATATTCATGGAAGTATGGAATGTATAAATAACGATGCTCAAATCTCGTTTAAGGGTGTGAAAGAATAGAAAAAGGATGGGAGATTGAGGATTTTTGAGTTTGCATAATCAAAAGAGGAAGAGATGGAAGAGTTAGAAGTGAAAGTAAGTTTGGATCATGTGAAGAGAAGCTCTGAGGGTCTGAGGTCTGAGGATGCTAGATAACAAAAGGAAGATAATGTCATTAGTAGGTGCAAGGGAAAAGGAACTTCTAGAACTATGCAGATTGAGAACTATGAAAATAGAGATAGATAAAGAGACTTGTTTAAGTTAAGGATTGAAGGAAAGAGATAATCGAGTATCGTTAAAAACTTGGGGAGTTTGATGTTTCCATAAAAATTGGTATTTTTGGCCCTTGGTCATGTATTAAGGAAGGAATCAAATATTAAATAAGAAGAAAGAAAAGGTATGAAGAGTGCGAAAGGCACACAAACCAAAGAGGGGGCGAAGTGGTTAAAGAAGTAGAAAAGAAGGAGCGAAGTAAGGGAAAGAAAGTTGTTGGAAGAAAAGATCTAGGAAGACAAAGCATCAAGGAAGATAAATCGTGGATAGGTCAACAAGCGGAAGAAGACACTAATAGGTTCTTTGGAGCACCTCGCGGATAGGAAGGAATAACATGTTACAGGTATGAAATAACTGAGAGGGGGGGGGGTGAATCAGTTATTGTAAATTATTAACAATTTCTCTCAATTTTATCTTCGAATCATTAATCTTAATGGCAGCAAGTCTTTACTGTGAAAACCAGTGTTATAAACATGAAGCATATAGTATAAAAAACAGCAATCACACACATCATTCATTCACAAGTATGAGACACAGATTTTTCAAGAGGAAACCCAACCAGGGAAAAAACCTCGTCTTCTTAAGATGTTCAACAAGCTTCAACTTTGTTACATCTCATCTTTTATGAG
>ML799641.1:583714-602179 GCA_009831015.1 Picea engelmannii
TCAGCGTCTGTGTTTGCATTTGTGTTGCAGCATGTTTCAGCATCTGTTCTTCATAAACAATCGATTGCCATCAATGACAACCTTGATCATCTGCGCCTTGATCATCTGCGTCATCTCTGTTGTAGCCATATTTCCAACATAACAGGTTGGAGAAGCCCTTAAAATATGGGCTATGTGGACCTAGGGTTTTGGTACATAGGGTTTTTGCACCTAGACTTCGGTCTAGGGTTTGTAAGAGTCATAGAAGGATAAATAGAGGTCTGGAAGAGTGGAGAGGGTTGGTGTTGTTGTTTTTATTGGTGGTAATAGAAATATTGAGAGATAGAAGTGTTTGGCATTCTTGTATTCTAGATCTTCAGCTAGGTGCGAAGATCAACCCTCCAGCTTGGTGCATAGGAAGGGGAAATAAAGAGGAGAGATAGAGAGGGATATGCAGCTAAGTGCATAGATAGAACTGCATGTTTTCATCTATTATATCAAGAAACCCAATTCTGTGGGCGTATCCCTAGGGAGAGGGTGAACCGAGTAAAACTTGTTTTTATTTGTGGTTGATGTTGTGCTAGTTTCTATCTGTTATACTGTTATGCATTGTTATTGTTCCTATTGAAGACAATGAGATATATCTAACTTCACGAAGATAAACATAATATGGTTAAGAATCTCTAGGTTATATTGTGTTTTTATTCTAGAATCACCTTCAACTTCCTCTGGTTGTAGATACTTGTGTCCTACAACCCCCTATTGCTACTTCGGGTGAGACTTTATCTGCTTCGCAGGTGTTATCGAAAGGGCCAGTAGTTAGGGTTTGTTGTTGTACTGTTAGAGTGAAACATGGGTCTTCTCCTATGCCAAAACATGGTTCCATTACCGAGACCGAGATCTTCTTGAGGGAATGTCAAGGTGGTTTCCATCGAAGACAGAGATTCAGAAGTGGATAGAAGAACAAGAAAGGGACTTCGTCGAAGCTCAAAACAAGAACCCTAGTATTAGTACATAATACTGGTTGGGAAGGTACATCTTTACCGACGTACACAAGATTTTATTTGGAGGATTTCATAAGGAGTTATACAAGTGGTTAGCCAGACTAGAAGACACTCAGTTTGAGATTAGATCTAGACCACCTGTGGTTTGGACAACAATGTTGATTAAGAGATTCAAGAGAGTCAATAACATTGTTTCTAGAGCAGCGGATCTCTGGTTTGATAGTACTATTGGAGGGTACATTACTGAGTTTTCTATTGACATAGTAGAGTCATATAGTCAAGTAGAAAGATATTTATTTAAGGGACCTATAGGAAAGTTCCTACACTTTTTGAAGCTGAAGATTAAGATGCTACTACATGAGAAGAATATCTTGAAGATACAGTAATCAGTTAGATTTTGAAGCTAATGTTCAATAATTCAGACAACGATAGTGACGCAAAGGCTGGACACACGTGCAGTGGGAGATCATTTAGAAAGGTTCCTCTTACAAACCTGTTTAAGAAGGGTTATGGACCATTGTCACAAGACGAAGATTTCTACAGTGGAGAAGTAGCAGGGAGATCAGATGAAGAATATTCATAGTTCGCAAAGGCAGGGGAAGTAGAGACTGAAGATCTTTATTGAGGAGAATCAAAAACTTCAAGGACAATGCCAACTGTCAAAGTAAGTATTATTACTCCTCCTGTTATTTTAGAAACATTAAGTAATCAGAGTAGTCAAATTAATAAGAGAAATCAGAGCATTGTTACAAGAAGCTTGGTACATACTTAGTTGAGAAACCAAGGAATATCTATGGCAGATGAAATGCGGTTACCCATCTTCAGAGGAGACGGATCTGGGGATCATTATCAAAATTGTTTCTTATGCGAAGCTATATGGAGCATTAAGAAATTCAATGACGAAGCTATTAAGAGAGCTCAACTTAGTACTACCTTGAGGGACCGCGCCCTGAGCTAGTATAATAAGTTTGTTTCAGGATCTGTACAGCCTAAGCCACTGAACGACATTAAGATTGCATTGAGTGCGGAGTTCAAGAAGCCTAAGCTGGAGTCATAGTGCATTATAGAGTTGAAATAAATCAAGCATAAGGTGAATGAACCTATTTGGGAGTTTGATCAGAGGTTTAAGACCCTGACAGGCCATTTAAGTTTTCAGATTCTGGATGAATAACATAAGGAAGGATTCATCATTGCCTTCCTGCCACACATTAGAGTTCCTCTGATGCAACAGAAGGTCACTTCGCAGGCTGAAGCTCTTGAGATTTCTATGAAACTAGAATCATCCCCTTTAGGATAATCTAGTCCAGGTATGACTCAAATTTTGAATCAATTAACTAGTTTATCTTTACAGGTGGAAGATATGAAGAAGGATAAAGGAAAAGAGAAAAGAGAAGATATCTAGTGTATCGGATGTAAATCAGAGGGCCATGAAAAAGAACATTTTCCCCTATTTAATGAATACTTGGACTCTGGGACCCCTAACCCTTTGAAGCAAGCTACTTTACCCTAGTGCGAGGTATGTAAAACTAAACATCGCCCTGGTGAATGTTATTATATGCATAAATATGTCCAAACACCCACCAATATTTATTGTACATTCTGCAAATCTGTGGGGCATGATGAGAAGGATTGTAGGGATTATGACCTCATGCATTAAAGGTCAAGGGATGCATATAGAATTCAAGGATAATTACAGTTAGAAGGAAATAATGCACAGTTCAATTCCCCAGGAAGAGGAAACTTCAACCCTCGTGGTGGATTCAGAGGAAGAGGATGAGGTGGAGGTATGGGTCGAGGTCGAGGTCAGATCATTTTCTATAACTATGCACAGCCAGGACATTTGGCAAGGGATTTTCAGAACCCTTGTAGTACTTGCAACAACTGTAATTCATTTAACAATGTCATTGAAGACTGTCCAATATTGTTAGCTAAACTTCAGGAAAGATGAGGTGGAAACCAGCAAGTTCAACTAATATCAGTGGAACCTCAAGGTGAGGATCCAAAATTTGTTGTTATTACTAGATGAGGCGTTGCTACAGGAGAAGATAGGATGACTCCAGGAAATACTACAGATGGATCAGGGATCAGAAGAGTTGTAGAGAAGGCACAGTTGTTTGATCCAAGGAGAGAAAAGCATACTTTTGAAGAAGCAAGGAAAGAATTTGTAGGAGAACAAGCTTCTTCATCTAGGGCACAACCAGAAGTAAGGGAATGTGAAATGCCTCCAAAATTTGATCAGTCTGCCCTCACTAGACAAGGAAAGGAGGTAAGCAAGCTTATGAAATTCTTGTATACTTGTATCAATTTGATTAAATATGAAAAAGTTGTGCAGGAACTACAACACCTGATAAGACAGTATGAAATTGGAAGAATAGATCCTCTGCTGAGTAGAGCAGTGAATCAAGTATCTAGAAAAAGGAGGACAAGCAAGGAACTGCACCTTAGTGCCCAGATTGAAGACTACGATGTGGACTATGTGGTCATCGACCTAGGATCATAAGTAAATGTTATGATGAAGTAGACTTGGGCACTCATGGGAAAACCTAGATTGATTTACACTCCTGTCAGGCTCAGAATGGATAATAAATAGGCGGTGAGCCCCTTTGGAAGACTAGAGCATGGCCCTGTGGACATCGACGAAGTGAGGACATTTACATATTTCTAAGTGATCGATATTGTTGATGATAATTGTCCCTATCCTGCATTGTTACGAATCTATTGGGCTTTCAACAATCTGACTATTGTTGACCTAAAAAAGAGAAGATTGACATTCGAGGGTAATGGCCTTAAGGTCATTGCACCTCTTGATCCTGATGAAGGTCGCAGATACATAAAACCTCTAAGGGAAGAAGACCACGCCTACGAACTAGAGAACATATTTAAACTAACAATAGGACATCAATATTATATTAACCCTACAGCAGATGGAAATCTAAGTTGGTGAAGTGAGAGCGCATGCTCGTCAGATTCAGAAGAAGCATTGGAAAATTGGTAGAACAAAATGTATGAGGTCTCTATGTGGAGGTGTGCCAGATTGACCAAGGAAGTTCAATGGATTGGCATAGAAGTAAGTAATCTTCCTACATTTGATGAATTCAATCATTTAGAGACATTTCTAGCTGAATTTGAGAAAATTGTACCAATACAACAGAGGATTTTGGCACTAGATGAAGTCTTGAAATAAACACCAACTAGATGGTGGGGAACACATAAGAAGAACATCACAAAGTGGATGAAATGTCACACCTTATTAACAATGCGCTTTTCAGACCAAGCAGAAGGTTGCAGAGTTCGATACACAGGTCAGAGTTTTCCTAAATACCATGTGCAGAGTTATGAGGAAGCCTAGAGAAACATTCCCAAGGAATAGTGGGTACATAAGTTCATTAACACCTTAAATACTATGTATATCAACTGGTATCTTCAAGCAGAACTGCGCTTAGCCACTACAGATTGGTATGGTATGACCCAAAACTTTATAGATATGTTCCTATTTGAAACTCAGTACCCCACAATAGATCATGCCTTACAAATTATAAGATGAAAGGTCTTTGAGGAGGCACCTAACCCCCCTCTTGACCAAGAATAATATGAATGGACTGCGCCTTTTCAGTGGTTACAAGGTTGTTATAATATTAATGCTAATGAAGATGATGATTCGAGGAATGTGAACATTTCAGAAACTGAAGGGAAAAGAGATATAGAAGGGACATACATTGAATTACCTTTTGTAGGGAAGCCTATTAAAATTAAGAAAGTTAAAATTGGAACAGAGAAAACACCTAAGTTAGCAAATGTTGGAGACTATTGGGATGATGCTACTATTAGTAAAATTACAGAACTATTGCATGAGTATCAAGACTTGTTCCCAACCAAGTTCACAGACATGAACGGAATTAAAGGGCCCATGGGAGAAATGAAGATCCCTTTGAGAGTAGATGCAAGACCTATCAAGAAAAGACCTTACAGACTGAATCCTAAGTACAAGAAGAAAGTTCAGATTGAATTAGATAGAATTTTGGAAGCAGGAATCATAGAACCAGTTGAAGAATCTGAATGGATCAGCCCTATGGTGGTCCAACATAAGAGGAGAAATCTAAATATGTGTAGATCTAAGGAAACTGAATGATGCATGTTTACCTGATCCATTTCCTACACCTTTTACTGATGAAGTCCTAGATAATGTAGGAGGACAAGAGGTTTATTCATTCATAGATGGATTTTCAGGATATCACCAGATCAGAATTACTAAGGAAGACCGACATAAGACTACATTTTCAATAGAATGGGGTTCGTTTCAGTACATTGTGATGCCTTTTGGCTTGAAGAATGCACCAACCATATTTTACAGGTTGGTGGTTGAAGCATTTAAGGACTTTTTACACACGTTTTTGGAAGCATACTTTGATGATTGGATCGTTTTTAGCCTATTGAAAGATCACATTGAATTTCTGAGATTAATGTTAGATAAGTGTAGGCAATGTTAGATTTCCCTGAATCTAAAGAAATGTATTTTATTTTCACCTTTCAGAGTGTTGTTAGGACACATTGTGTGCAAATAGGGGTTGTTGGTAGACCCTTCCAAGATTGTTATCATTATTGATCTACCTCCTCCTACTTCAGTGAGACAGTTGTGCACTGCATTGGGACACAGTGGATATTAAAGGAAATTTATTAATGGCTATGCACATATAACAACAAAAGTTGGAACAGGGGCAGACTCGAGGTTCAACGCTACAACAACACACCAACTAAACCCTAACTATCGGCCCTTTCAGAAACACCAGTGAAGCAGATGAAGTCTCACCTGAGGTAGAGGCAGGGGTGGCTGCAGGACTCAGATGTCTGCAACCTTAGTTGGAACACATATATGTTATTGTAACACCTTAATAGATCACTTAGTAATTACAGTTTGCTAATATTCAGCCTTAGTTCACAACGCAGCTAAACCCTAACAACAGATCATCTCAACATTCACACAAATCCAATAGATTCAAGCACTAAGCATATCAATGGAGATAAGATCTAGCATTCGTTCACATTATTCAGCACTAATATATCATATGAGATTCATCTATCATCTAACATTGCAATAAGAATTGAATCACATAAACAAAAGAACAACCAAAAAGAACAAATCATTCACAATATAGGGTATACGTGGTTCACCCCCACCCTGGGGCTATGTCCACCAACTCTTCGTTTCCTTATTATCTTCGGTCAATCAACTACATGCACAAAGCCTTGATATCTTACTCCGTAGAGGATAGGAGATCTCTGCACCTCGCTAGATCCTCCTTCCTCGAGTTACAGAATAAAGCCTTCCACAGTCTCTTACAATCACTTGCACTTAGATCTGTAAGCCTCACACAGTATGCACAAAGGAATTACAGTTACCACTTGCACTTAGAAATTAACACTTAGCACTTAGCACACCGAATTCTTCTTACATTGCCTAGACTTCTATTTATACATTACAAAATAGGCCTAAGCATGGGTAAACCCATGGGTCGACATCCCCATAACTATCACATAAACCCAAAACCCCAAAATCCATAAAAAGGGGTCGATATCCCGCGATATCTACTTTGACTTGCGCTCCACCTTCGACAGCCTGTCAAAGTCTCAAAATGGTAAAAAATGACCAAGGATACTCAAAACTTGGTCAAGGGCCAACAGGACCCCAACACTCATCTGTGACTCATACCAAGTGACTCTGATCTGGGTAGATCTGCCTCAAAATCCTCGAGCGACTTCGATTTGTTGTTGTGCCACGGCCTCCTGCTCAGTGAAGTCTTGGATTAAAGCTTTGTTGACAGGTCCCTCTAAGCATTGTTCAGCTGCAATGATGACTTGCTCTAGTTCTTCTCCCCAACCTTTGATCTCTGCGAATAGTTGGTAAGCCTCGTCCTATATTGGTTGGAGCCTCTAAGTTACTTCCATGACTCTGCTCTGAATGGTGTAGACATGCTGTTGGGCAGTGCATTTTTCGTGGGATCGCTTCATCCTCTCAATGGATGACAAGGGATTCAACTGCGCCTGTACTGTTTCTGCTTGCTGCTTCGCCTCCTGGAGCTGTGACTCTAGTGCCTTCAATTCAGGATCCTCAGTGAGTTTCTCATAAGTTTGGGCACTGCGATCACTCAGTTGTTTACATTCCATAGCGAGGCCCTTGATTATTTCGACTGTGCCTCGAGCAGTCGCTTCTCTTTGATCTCGCACATCCTATGGAGTACTGGGAACTGTTCTTAGCTCCAGATCTGTGATTCTCTGCTGAAGTTGCTGGATGATTTCTGCGAGCTGTGCTACTTGGTGTTCTATTGGTTCTTCCTCCTTTTTCTCCAAGCCCGTCATAGAGCAAAGTTCTTTGTTGACTTCTTATTCTACTCTTACCTGCTCCACGAGCAACTTTTCTTTCTTCTGCTGGATTTGTGCTCTTTCTTCTTCAAACTTCACTTGAAAAGAGTCCTTCTCCTATTGCGCAATCCTGCGTTGCTATATAGATTCCTCCTGTGCTTGTTTTAGGGCCATTGTGGCCTGGTCTTTCTTATCTTGTGATTGATGAAGGCGGGCTTTAGTCACATCATCCAATATGCGGAGTTAAGAAGGCTCATCTCCCAACTCTAGTTCTTCTGAGGGTAGTGGCGTAGTGGACACTGTGTGGCTCGAATAAAGAGCTTGTTTTACACCTATTAGTTCTTCTTCAATTCTATCGTACATGGCTTCTTGTTTTTCTTTGTTTCTTTGCTAAATCTCTTCTGAGTCATCTCCTACAGTTGAAATAATGAAGTTGAAGTCATCGACCGTGAGTACATTCTACATCTTTGGTTTATTGGATTTGGACTTCTTCCGCGATGAAGGTTTCCTGGGGGAGACCTTCCTTTTCTTATATGGATCGGTGTCATCAGGGAAGTTTTGTGGTGGTGTTACTTCTCCTTGCTTATCTTCTGCTTTTTATTTTTCCTCTTTGTTCACTTCATCATCACCTCCTCTGCTAGGTGACTCGTATGTGGTCTCTTCTGATGAGTTGTTTACTTCATGTACATCTTGCCTATTCTTCTTCCTGTTGTTGCTTGGGGGATCATACTCTTCGTGAGTAACCATCGGGTTTCCAATGAGGTCCGGGTCAGAAATCTCTGCTGGGTCAGCAGGGATATGGAGTTCTACAAGCCAGTCTTTAATGATTTCTTCCAGGTCCTCTCTAGTGAGCTTGTAGTAGTACTGAAGTTCTTCTTTTCTTTCATAGGCACGCGCAATAATGTAAATAAAATGCCTATCTGGGCGAAACTTCATAAGAGGCCTGGACCTATCCAGGGTGTTCAGCGTCATATGAGGGAAGGACTCAATAGACCTCCTAACATGAATGTAGTAGGTATGAAACACTGCGTTTGACTGCCACTTCTTTCCCATATCACTTGAATACTAGAGCGTGGTGAAATTCACAGTGAGTGGCTCGAATGGCTCGATCTTAGGGAAGGTCTCACCTTCCAGAATCTCCCAAGTAGTAAACGTGATGAGGATTAGGAGCCAGCTGAAGTGAAAATCATAGCCCTGATCCTGAGCTTCACGACAATCTAGTTCGAGCTGGTTAACTAGGTACATCGCCCAGTTCATCTATAAGCCTTCCATGCATTTCCGGGCGAGGTAAAAAATAAACCCTGTAACCTTCATGGGTCTATTATTTATTACTATATTTCTTGCAATTAATTGGCATGCTAGGCGCACTATGCCATTCTAGATGGAGGCTACCTTATAAACTTGCATCCCCTTCTCAACATTGTCGTACGTTTCTTTAATCGTCTGTGCCAAGGCGTGGTCTACAGATTTTCCTGGGTAGAAGTCTTGTGGGTCTGGTCCCTGCATTCTCAGTTCGATGATCCTATGGATCAGCGCCAAATCGATAGTGATACATCTATCCAACCACAGATAGCCACTGTGGAAGCATGACAACAGGAGCTTAACGCAGGAATTAACGTCCTGGTAACTTCCAAAATGTGGAATCTTCATTACATTCAAAAGGGTGAACTGCATGAGGTTCATGGTCCACGACTGAGGGATGATCTTCATCTTATTTCCATTCATCTTGGTCAGATATTTTTGAGGTGAGAAGATTCCATAGCTCTTACGGTCTCCTAGGTTATAGTCGCTAATCTTCAAGGTTGAAATACTCTCTAGCTATCGCCTCACTGTGTGTATCCCCTTCGTGAGATACGCAGTGATGACGGTGTAGTCGAAGTCCCTCAGGAAACTATCGTGACTCACTACGTCAGCTAGGGGTGGGATGTACTCGGGTAGGATGGACGGTAATAACTTCGCATTCACCAAGTCATCTCTATGCTTGGTTATTTTCTCAATCACAGCTCGGGATGGTCCGGATCCGCGAGCAGTCGACGGGGAGGCTTGCACTCCTCTCATCGATGAAGCTTATACACCCATAGACATTACCTTTTTAGTCATGAGATCAATGAGTATCTCCTTCATAGACTCTTCAACTACGCTAAGTTCTTCGGACATAGACGCTCATGGATGACTATCTCGGGTTGAAGAGAAACTACTCAATGAAATGGGATGGATGGCGATAGATCGATGATCACTGTGAGAAATCAACTAATCTGTGAGCTCAGATAATCACAAGTGGAAAAAGTGTTCTCAGTGCAAGTCTCGATGGAATAAGTAGACAACTAGGTAATGGATCTTTCCAATGGGTGAAAAGCCTTCATTAAGGCAGTTATGTCCATTATGTCATAGTCCTAATGGTCTGATGGCGAGATTTATGGTCATAACTGTTGTTCTAACTGTTCGAGTCATCGGGCTAATGGTTATAATGCCTCCAACATTCATATTTCCTTTCCATGGCAACGTTCCATGCTGTGTTGTATTGGTATCCCAACGAAGTTTAGATTCTGGAATCCTTCCTTCTGCGCAGTTCCTTCTAGAACTTTCTGTAACTTTTCTATCTTTGCTTTCTTCTTATTGAGCTTTCTATCCTTCTTCCCGGTGATCTTCATCTCGATATTCTTCTTTCTATTGTGATTTTGATCTTCTCTGGGAATAGTAACTTCGCACTGTTGATGGTATTTACTAGGGTTCAAGGGAAATACTTCTTCTTTGTCTGGTGTAGGTGCTCTATTCTCCTGTACAGATAGGTGTCTCAAGTCCTCGTGTATCCTTTCAACTTCGACATCCAAGTTTCTGGTTCTAAATAACTTCGACCCATTCTCATGTTCTTCAATCGAATGTGTGATCCTCCTAGTCATGAAATCTTTTAATTCTTGCTTCTTCTGCTCTAAGACTTCCTCTTCTTTTCTTCTAGCTTGATCCTTTTCGATCCAAGGTTTTTCTAGTAACATAGAAAATGTGGCATTGTTCTCAATAAATTTAACAACCTCAAAATCTTCTTCTTTTGAGGTTCCATGAGAACTCATAGATATCTGGGTAAGTCTTCCACATAGGGTTATCATCTTTCCTCTAAATAATCCTATTCCTCCCAATGAGGGAATCATAACAGGCTTTTCTAAAATTTCCCAAGTTCTTTCTGTCATGATATTCACCTGTGTTTCCTCATCCAGAACGCAGTCAATGTTGAAGTCTCATATTCTTGTTTCTATGCATTATTTTTCTTTAAAGATCTCTGGTAAGTTGATGTTTCTGTGATCATTCAGGGTTTCTTTCATTTGCAATAGTACAATTTTTTATTCTTTCTGGGGTTCTCCCATGATCTTAGTTTCTTTATCTTCCTCAGGGTTTTCTTGTCTCATATTCATTCTTTCAAACTTAGCAATCATTCTAGGGAAATCCATAGCTTTACAACAAATACAACTGGGTCTTCTACCAGGGCATTCCTTAGCAAGATGTCCTAGTCTTCTGCAATTGTAACAAAGAGTTAATCCTCTCTTTCTCTTAAATGATCCCCATCCTTTCCTGTACTACGCACTAGGATCATGGTAGCTAACCTACAAAAAAATCTTTCTAGGATCCTGCATCCATTTGTTAGTCCAAACATTCTCTCTATGCATAGGAATAACATATATTTCACTATTCTTATGAGATCTACTCATATCAAATATTATTTCTTCTAGTTGTGCCCTAGTTTTCAGGCTAGGACAAAATTTATCAAACATACCGAGATCCATATTCTTGAAACCAAAATTTCCACTAATCTTACTTTCAGCAGAGCGCAAAGCTTCAAGATCTAAAACTTTTCACTATTCTTACCTTTCTCAAAGCACAAAGCTTCAAGATCTTACCTCTTTTCTTCAGATTAGACTTCTCTTCTTAGCACAGAGCTTCAAAATCCAAGTAGAGTACTGCACACCAGGGAAACAGATCTATGCACAGAGCTTCCACAGTTTCAGGTCATATATTCACACATAGATTCTTCTTCCTCAGTTCCCAATGATCATAGTTTTATGTTAGATCTTCGCATAGAGCTTCTTCTTCCTTAGTTCCCAGCAATCACAGTTTCATATCCCGACAATGGATCCATTTGTTGGCATAGGGGCATACCCGGGGTTCAACGCTACAACATCACACCAACAAAAACCTAACTATCGGCCCTTTTGGCAACACCTATGAAGCAGATGAAGTCTCACCCGAGGTAGAGGCAGGGGTGGTTGTAGGACTCAAATTTCTGCAACCTTAGTTGGGACACAGATCTATGATCGTAACACCTTAACATAACACTTGGTAATTACAATTTGTTAATATTTATCCTTAGTTCACAGCGCAGCTAAACCCTAATAACATATCAGCGCAACATTCACACAGATCCAATAGATTCAAGCAATACTCATATCAACAGAGATCAGATCTAGCATTCGTTCACATTATTCAGCACTAATATATCATATCATATTCATCTATCATCTAACATTGCACTAAGCATTGAATAACATAAACAAAAGAACAACCAAAAAGCACAAAGCATTCACAACACAGGGTATACGTGGTTCACCCCCACCTTGGGGCTACGTCCACCAACTCTTTGTCTCCTTATTATCTTCGGTCAATCAGATACATGCACAGAGCCTTGAGATCTTACTCTGCAAAGGAAAGGATATCTGTTCACCTTGCTAGATCCTCCTTCCTCAAGTTACAACATAAAGCCTTCCACAATCTCTTACAATCACTTGCGCTTAGCTCTGCAAGCCTCACATAGTATGCACAAAGAAATTACAGTTACCACTTGCACTTAGCACTTAGCACACCGGATTATTCTTACATCGCCTAGAATTCTATTTATACATTACAAAATAGGCCTAAGCATGGGTAAACCCATGGGCCGACATCCCCATACCCATTACATAAGCCCCAAACCCAAAAATCCCTAAAAAGGGGTCGAGATCCCGCGATCTCTGCCTCGACTTACGCTCTACCTTGGATAGCCCGTCGAAGTCCCAAAATGGTCAAAAATGACCAAGGATCCTCAAAACTTGGTCAAGGGCCAACAACACCTATGGAGAAGCTATTAAATAAAGATAGTAAATTTCAATGGACAGAGGAATGCAAACAGAGCTTCGACACACTAAAGCAGAAAATGGTCACTGTGCTTATCTTGGTTTTTATATATTGGAGTAAGGAGTTCAATGTTCATGTCGATGCTTCGACCATTGCATTAGGAGCAATATTAGCACAACCAGGTGTAGGAGACATTGACCACCCTATATCCTTTTCCAGCAGGAATTTTTTTACATTTGAAAGGAATTATACTACCACTAAAGGAGAAGTCTTATCTATGGTATATGTGTTGTAGAAGTTTAGACACTACTTGTTGGAAGGACATTTTAGGATGTTCACTGATCATTCTGCATTAAAATACTTAGTCAACAAGCCAGTGTTGGGGGGGGAAATATGCAGATGGCTACTATTATTTCAGGAATATGACTTTGAGATCGTGGTCAAGCTAGGAAGAATGAATAAAGGACCTAATCACTTATCCAGGTTAGAAAATGGTGAGGAACCTAACCATCTAGAGGATACACTACCCGATGCACAATTGTTGGCCATACGAAAATTTGATGATCACTTCACCGATATTTTCAACTTATAGTTGTGCAGTTATACAAGATGGGACTAGATGAGATCTTGAGGAGATGCGTTATGAAGGCATAAAGACCATTGATTCTTGCAAAAGCACATGAAGGCATCCTAAGAGGACATTATGTAGGGAAATAAACAACACAAAAGGTTATGAGAGTTGGCCTCTAGTGGCCTACTTTACACAAAGATGCTAAGGAATACTATAGATCCTACAATGTATGCCAAAGGATAGGGAAGCCTTCTAGAAGGGTTGATATGTATTTAGCACCTCATCTAACTTTACAAGCATTTGAGAAATGGGCTATTGACTTTGTGGGACCTATAAACCCACCAAGTAAGCACATAGGAGCTCGATCCATTATCACTGCCACATAATATTTGACCAGATGGGCAGAAGCAAGAGCAGTTAAGGATTGTAGTGAAGCTATAGATGCGTGGTTCATTTTTGAGGATATCATAACCAGATTTGGATGCCCAAAGATCCTTATGAGTGATAAAGGCACACACTTAATCAACAAAAACATTGAAGCCTTGACTCAGGAGTTCGAAGTTCACCATCAAAAGAGAACTCCACACCACCCACAGGCGAATGGCACAGTCGAAGCCTTCAATAAGATCTTGGATACAACACTGACTAAGATTTGCAGTGTCGACATAGATGATTGGGATTTAATAATTCCAACGGTGTTATGGGCTTATCGAACTACTAGCAAAAAATTGACTGCACAGACTCCCATTAAATTAGTATATGTCTTGGAAGCAGTGGTACCTATAGACTACTTGGTTCCTAGTTTAAGAATTGCATCATTTACAGGTATGGATGACAATGACGTTGTTCAAGACAGGCTCGCATAATTGATGGAACTAGAGGAAGAAAGGTTCATTGTAGGATTTCATCAGAAGGTACAAAAAGAACGAGAAAAGGCTTACCACGACAGACATATCAAGAAGAAAGAATTTAAACAAGGAGATTTGGTACTTTTGTACAACAACAAGTTCATGAAGCATCTAGGGAAGTTCAGGACACATTGGCTTGGACCATTCGAGGTTGCCTATGTTACAGAAGGTGGAGATGCGCAATTGAAAACCCTTAATGGAGAATGGAAGGATGGTTTAGTGAATGGGAGTCGGTTGAAGTTGTATTGTGACAACCAGTTTCCCTGCAACTCTCAGTAAAAGAAGCAAGAAAGAAGGGTCTAGGTACCAGGTGTAGTTTAAATTAGGTACCAAACACAGAAAAGACAGTCTACACAGGATAAGGAGGGACAGATTAGGAAGCATAGGTTGTTCCGCACAGTCTGCAGGTTAAGTAATACAGGAGGGTCAACCCTACAGTGACTTGGGACGAGTCACATGTGAGTGTTGGGGGCATGTTGGCCCTTGGTCATGTATTAAATAAGGAAGAAACAATGAAATAAGAAGAAAGACAAGGTATGAAGAGTGCGAAAGGAACATAAACACAAGAGGGGGTGAAGTGGTTAAATAAGTAGAAAAGAAGGAGAGAAGTAAGGGAAAGCAAGTCGTTGGAAGAAAAGATCTAGGAAGACAAAGAAACAGGGAAGATGAATCGAGGATAGGTCAGCAAGCGGAAGAAGACACTAATAGGTGCTTTGGAGCACCTCGCGAAGAAGAAAGAAGAACAGGTTGGCAAAGCCCTTAAAATATGGGCTATGTGGACCTAGGGTTTTGGTACCTAGGTTTTTTTCACCTAGGCTTCGGTCTAGGGTTTGTAAGAGTCATAGAAGGATAAATAGAGGTTTGTAAGAGTGGAGAGGGTTGTTGTTGTTGTTGTTATTGGTGGTAATAGAAATATTGAGATATAGAAGTGTTTGGAATTCTTGTATTCTGGATATTCATCTAGGTGCAAAGATCAACCCCGTAGTTGAGTGTGCAGGGAGGGAAGATAAAGAGGAGATATAGAGAGGGATCTGCAACTAAGTGTGAATATAGAACTGTATGTTTTCATCTATTATATCAAGAAACACAGTTCTATGGACGTAGCCCTAGGGAGAGGGTTAACCACGTAAATCTTGTTGTTATTTGTCGCTGATGTTGTGCTATTTTCTATATGTTATATTGTTATGAATTGTTATTGTTCCTATTGAAGACAATGAGATATATCTAAATTCGTGAAGCTAAACATGATATGGTTAAGAATATCTCGGTTATATTGTGTTGTTATTTTGGAATCACCTTGCACTTCCTCTAGTTGTAGACACATGTGTCCTACAACTCCTATTCCTACTTCAGGTGAGACTTCATCTGCTTCGCAGGTATTGCCGAAAGGGCCAGTAGTTAGGGTTTGTTGGTGCATTGTTAGAGTGAACCCTGGGTCTTCCCTTGTTCCAATAGGTATCTACAGGCTCTGCTGATTTGGTGTCTCCTTCAGGTTGATGCCTGCAAACATTGTTGTTGAGTTGATGCTCAGGAGAGGGGATTCGTGTCTCCTACATGTTGGTGCATGAAAATAATATCGATGAGTTGGTGCTCAGGAGAGGATATTGTTGTCTCCTACAATTTGGTTCCTGCAATAATTATAATAGTAGGTTGGTGCCTACAAGATTTTACAAAGAATTTTTTTTTCTGGTTTTCTCCCATTTGGGTTTCAACGTTAAATCTCTGACAGTGAATTATATGTTCTATGTGCATTTCCCAGTAACTACTTATAATTAGTGAAGTAAAAAATTAGTAAATATTGTAAGAAAAGAAAAATTAGTCTTATATTGATTCACCTCACCTCTCAGTATAAGTAAGTGTGCCAACAAGAACCAAGTCACCAATCTGAAAATCCTTTTCGCCAGCACATTTCTTATAAAACCATCATTTTATAGTTTGTTGGTGTGCAAAAAACTTTGTATTAGCCTTATATCTATCCTATTCTAGTTTAATAAACATGTTTATTATTTTTTGAATGACTGAGTAGATTTTCCCGTGTGATTGTTGTGAGAGTTGAAGGGAAGGAAAGAAAATGTTTTTGGGGGGATGGATTCTTACCCGTAAATGAAGAAATATGGAGATGTTCCTATGGAGGATTTTTGGGTGACCCTGTCTTCCCATAGAAAATTTGGTAGAGCATTGTGTCAGTTTCTCTGTTGGTCAACTATATTTCACTTTAATATGCGGGTCAATTTTTAATTAGTAGACTTAGCTAGGTAATTACCCTAAGGGCAATTAGCTACATATTTCAAAATAATTCCCTTGTCTAAAGCAAGCTCAATCAATTTTAGAGAGGAAAGATATGTAGCATTGTCAAAAACAAGAGTGGTTGGTACTCCAAACCTAGTGATGATGTGTTGTTCCAAGAAATTGATTATCGCTTCTTCATTTACCTTTGTTCGTGGTATTGCTTCCGTCTATCACGTAAATTAATTAGTAACGGTCAGGATGTACTTGTGATATCTTGATGAATGAGGGATAATTTATCCAATGATGTTAAAACCCCATTGTCCAAATTGTTCTTCGAAAACCACAAGTTGAAGAGGAAAAACATACCTCTTCTATCACCCGACACATTTATGGCATGATTCACAACTCCTAGCGAGGCATGTGCATATTTGAATATTGTTGGACAATAGTATCCCGCTCTCAGAATTTTATTTGTAGTCTCTCTAGCAAAGTTTCCTCCAGATGGTCCATCGTGAATTTATTTGAATAATTTATCAACATCTTGTTTTTCCAAATATCTAAGAAGAACTCTATCATAGTTTCTTCTAAAAAGAACACCACTGACAAGTTTATAGAGTGTATATTTTAATCTTCAAGCTATTCTATTCCTAGAATTAAGTTGTTCTGGAGTAGTGTCATGATGCAGGTATTGCTCAAGATCATTATACATGGAGTCTTCAAGTGTTGGTATATAGGAGGATTGTTGTGTACACATTTCCAATTCTACTTTCCAGCCATCTTTTGGTTGATATTATGAATCTAAAGCCTTTGTCACCAACTTGAAAAGGCCTTGACTTTTCACGATTCTAAAATTTTTGAACTCAATATTGTATTCTTATAATTCCATCATCCAATTTCCTCGACATTCTCCCAGATCCTTCTGAACGAACAATGATCTCATGGTTGGGTGAGGAACAAAATCCTTAGTGTGGTTCTTTAAAAATTAGGTCTTGAACTGTTTAATAGCTTTGTGAAAAACAAATTCTTCCTTATCCATAGTTGTTTAGTTCATCTTATACCCTTATATACCTATGATCATAAATGAAATAGGGAGTTCATTCCCTCGCTCATATTTTTGGCCAAGCATTGTTGCAAGAGAATGATTAGAAACAAAAGTATATAGCAAGACTTTGCTGGAAAAATCTAGACTTTGCAGTGTAGGAGTTGCTAATATCATATATTTTACTTTTTCAAATGCCTCTTTTTCCATAGATGTCCACTTAAATTGAACATCCTTTTTTATCATCTGTTGGAGAGGTTTGACTATTTCTACAAAATCAGACATGAATATTGTTGCAAAATTGAGCTTCCCAAAGAATGATTGCATTCATTTCTTGTTGCTGGGAAAAGGAATATGCATGATGGCTTTTGTTCATTTTGGAAAAAAAATATCTTTGGAGATGATGTGCCCAAGTAATTTTCCCTCTAAAACAACAAAGACACTTTTCTTAGGATTTAAGGATATTCCATATTTTTTGCATATTTTAAATATCTTCTTCAGATGATGTGGGTGACCATCTCTTTTCTTAGAATATATTATCACATCATCAATATATACCACCATTCTTTGACTGATTAAACCTTTGAAAAAAATGTCCATATCCCATTGAAAATTTTCTCCTATGTAGATCAAGCCAAAGGGAATTTTGTGATAAGAAAATTTTCCCAACTTTGTTTGAAAAGTGGTCTTCAATAGATCAAGTTCTACTGCGAGAACCTGGTTGTATACAAAAAATCCATATAATAAGGAAAAAAATTGTGAATCAGAGATGAGGTGAAAAAATTGTTCCATTGGGGGAACATGTTAATTATCTTTGTCAGATGCTTGATTTATGCTTCTGAAGTCCACAAAAATTTTGATATCTCTAGATTTATTTCTGATTGGAACTAGATTAGATACCCATGTCAAATGTCGAACCTTGAAAATGATATGGGAATCCAACAACTTCTTTAACTCTTAAATAAGAGGCTCAAGATAAGGATGGACTTTCCTGAGTTTTTTCTGAATTGATATTATCTTTAATGGGAATGATATGTTGTATGACTCAAGTATCATATGTTTTCATATCCTTGTAATTCCATGAAAAAATATATTTTTATTTCTTGAAAAGTTAAGTGAAAGTACACTTTTCAGCTTCTGTTAAGCCCTAATATTGGCTCATTACCCCTTAATTGGGGCATATTATATTAGTAATGTTATTTTATTTATGTTGGCTTTAGGCCATTAGTTGTAATTATACCTCCTAGTCTCCTATATATACCAAGGAGACATTTTCAT
>ML799641.1:607506-622109 GCA_009831015.1 Picea engelmannii
ATTAGTTGTAATTATACCTCCTAGTCTCCTATATATACCAAGGAGACATTTTCATTTTGAATCATCTTGTACTTGAAAATTTAAGTGGGGTAAAAGGAGGTTTCCCCCTCGAAGAGGCTTATTATCTGAAATTATCTCTTTTTGAAGGCGTTGAGTACTTTTTCTGAGGTTTTTATATGCTATATTGGTATTTGGTTCCTAACAACTTCAGAACAACAAGTGCCTAACTTGATGAAATTTGGTTGTTCAAGAGTGCCCAAATTTACCAAGAAATGCATCATTATGGAGATATTTGTCTTGGGATATGTTGTTCTAAATTTAGATTGTAAATAAAATAAATGTTTTAGAGTTAATACATTCTTTGAGATGAATTTACCTTTGATCGTATTTGCTTCATCTCAATAGTTTTCAAGGTCCTACTAATGTTCTTCATCATCCATCACAGACCCAAGGAAGATGTTAACATTGGTGATAACACTAATTATCTGGGCATCATCATTGAATACTCTCCAATTAGTGACATTTTCATGTACAAAAGGCCTAAAAATCATTTCAATAGTGAATCCATTATTCAAAGGGGTACATCTAGAAGGTGTGTTAGCTAAGGTGTCAATGACAGCATTTTGAGATTCAGGAATATAAGTGATATTAAATGCAAAAAAATAATTAATAAGATTCCATACCTCTTGTTGATAGCTCTTAAGATGAGGGGACAGGAAATGTATGGAATTATTTACCAATCTAATTATGATTTCTAAATCACCAAAAAATTTTAAACAATGTATCTTGAGATCAATAGCCTTTTTCAAACCTTGAACCAAGGATTCATATTCTGTGGTGTTATTGGTGCATTTGAATTCTAACTGATAGGATATTAGAGTCTTGTTTTTCCTCGAGCCAATCAATATGCAATCTACCCCAGTTCCTTCTTGATATTTGGAGCCATCAAATGACAAGGTCCAAACATTGGTTCCTACGACTAAGTTAATAAGGCTATAACTAATTGTTTCTACTATTGTACAATCATTTTCATTAGTCTGTGTGTAGTGAAGGAGTTTGGATTGTTCATGTCATTGATATGCCGATGGATGCGATGCATAAAAACCATGGTCATTTTTCAAAAAACAATTCCCCAAATTTGTATGTGCAAAGATGATGGGTTTGTTTTTACCTTTGAGTTATGTCGCAGTGTGTTTCATATGAGCTTCATTGTCTAGTCTTATTTATTTCTTCCTTCCTTTGTACAGTAACCATAGATGATACCAATCAATGGAGAAAAAACCTTGTATTTTCGTACACTATTCCCTTATTAACAACAAACCATAGGCTCGTGGAATGTCTATGACTATAATATAAATCACTTGGTGAACTCTAGGATCTAAAGATAATATAATAGTAACATCTTTTAGTTCACCCATGAATTTAACATCGAACCTGTGTAACTGAATAATCCTTGTGGTGATTATTTTGGGTACATTATTTATCTTTTTCCATACATAATAATTCATGACATTGGAAGAAGCGGTAGAATTCTCTAAACAATTATGCACGTCGTAATTGAAAATTTTGAATTTAAGGAGGAAAGGAGGAACCTAGGATATAGAATGTGATCCTATGCTTGTTGCATTCACAATGGATTTCATGTCAGTCTTGTCTCTCTTGTTAGTTTCTGCATTTTTAAAAGTGTTTTTCACTATAGCTATTATTTTTGGCTGAGAGGGTGGGTATTTAAAGGTGTTAATGATTGGATATTTCTTTTGAGGAAGAACACAAATTGTCAAACAATGAGATATTTTCCTTTATTTTCTTCTGTAATGATCCCAAGCCATTATGCAAGGATCATCACGATTTTTGGTGTCTTTTTAAACTTTTCTGGTTGTGGTATTTCGTCAAACACTTTGTTGAATTACTTGTTTAGGTGTGTTTATTTGTTGAATGGCCTCTTGATTTCAGCCTTAGGGTTTACTGTTGTGTTTATATGAATGTTTGCAACAAATAACAAGAAGAGACAACCATGGAACATACCTCAACCATATGCAATATGATAGACAAGCCAAAACATTTCAAATCTGCTTTTATTCATAAGATAGAAGAACCTGCTACAATGGAGATGTCGATCTAGAATACTCAACAAATGGCTATGAAAGTAGATAATAGAGTTGCTACAAAAAGCTCCCGATAATACAAAATAAGCCTCCAAAGGTTGGATAAGAGATGAAGACCAATGCCACGTCCTGTTGGATAGCTGAAGCTCCTCAACAATTCGGCCCTGGTGCCAAAGATGTCCAACCACCTTGAGAAAGATGCCAAATAGTAGATCGGGTGATGGTAAGAACAACCCAGGTGCTCGAATCTCAAAGATCCCTCTCAAACCCTGTAGATCTGAACTCCTCCACTGAATGGTGCGCCCCCCTAGATGGTTGAAACCCTAATAATTCAGCCTGGATGAATGAGGCCTCCAAATATCCTGAAACTCTCCAAAATGATAGATCGGGGATTAGTTACCTCCCTGGTGAAGTCCAAAGAGAAATGATGAATATTTGAGCTAGAAAATGACAAAAACTAATTTCTGAAGTTTGCTCCTCTCCTCCAATTCATCCCATGCATCTAATAAATCAAATAGCACCTGAAACTCCTCATGAATGGAATAGATCTAATGTCCAAGGCCCTGCAATGAAAACCCAAGTGATAGAATCTCAAAAATCCCTTCCAATCTCCTAGGAAGAATCCTCCCTCAATGAATGGTGTGCCCCTATTGCTGGAAACCCTAGCTGGTGCGCCCTCTCTCTCTCTGCCCCTGTAACTGATGTAGAATCCTCCTTCAACTGAGTAGATCTAGAACTAGAATGGTGTCGGAGCATATTGCATCTCTAAGACCAATATTGAGACAAGATAGGTGGAATATTTCACCACTGAATCGTCCTCTAGGGTTTGTTAAGTCAAAACCCTCAGAACCCCCAACGTTGGGCTCACTAGCTAAAAGCCAGATATCAAAATATGATCATACATGAATGAATGAGTAGAGGCCCTTGCCTTTCCTTTATACTTTTTGGCTCATCTTGCCCTCCAAAGTGACTTTCATTTTATTAATATTTAATTAATTAATTAAATCACTTTAATTAATTAATTAACCGTTTTACCTTTGAAAGCTCCTTATCTCTCCTTGTGGCTTCCCTGGCCACTGAAAGTCACTTCTCATCATCCCATCCTATATTTTTGCTTCTCCCTATTCCAATGAGCTATTACACTGAGAGGTTCCTCCAAGTAATGTACCAAAATGACCTCTTCAGTGAATTCAATTAACTTATAGCTCAAAATAGTCAAAATCATGGAAATCGTCAAAATGCAATGGAACCAAATCCAACCTATGTGGAATGGATCATAATGATGTAATGTGATGAGAAATGCAATATGGACCCCACAATGTCTCTCAATAACCCCTGTACTCGCTATAACATCCATCTGGCTACTATGGACATCATAAACCTCTGCACCGTGATAATGTCCCAAATTGGGGACATTACAGTCCTCCCTACTAGAAAATTGCTTGTCCTCAAGAAATAAACAAATCCCCTCAAATAAAATTCCAGGATCCCATGTCCATATGTGGGGTACACCGTAGAACCCATCCAAAGATGAACACTCATACACTTTGCCCCCTGTGTCCAATATCAAGCCATGAAATGCTATCCCCTGGGAAGCATAACCCTGAAACATACCAACTCCGAGAGTCTCCTACATATGACACATGGCCTCATCTTGGAATGAATCCATCCTCCAAGTCTCTACTAAGATCCATACGACCTCCATTAACTACACCTGCTGATGCCAGAATGAGGTGTTGCAAGACCTCTGTGAGACACCCGTAGGCGATGCGCTCCTCTCAACACCAAAGCTCAATGGGAAGTCAGAACAACTTCCCCCTGCAAAGGTCCACTCGCCCATGTCAGTCAGTCAAATGATCAACCATGCAATCTATGGGTCCCATGATAACCTATGTCGAAGATACCCATGCTGACACTATAATATGATGGCCCTACCTGACTACTCCATGTATGTATACTGGATACGCCACTCCTGGATCCTCAAGCTGAAATCCCTATGGCCATTGGACCTATTGTCCAAAAATTATACCTGTAAGGACATCTATGTAAAAGAAGTACCTATCCACCCATCTCCACGTCCTATCATGATGATCAAGAGTGAAAATTTTCCTCTCTCTATCAGAGAAATCCCTGCAGACTCACTCCAAACCAACCCTTGGTGGAGTGTGTGGCTCTTTGGTGCAACCTAGGTCACCATGTAGTCAGACATCCTACTAGCCAAATGAACACCCGGATCCATGGTAAACTTGCAAGTTTATCACTTCCAATCTCCTCTAACTTCTCCTGTGTGAGACTGATCACTGTCAGGAGCCCTCTGTGCTCATTTTCTATCACCTGTCCCATGATGCTCTCTATCACACACCAAGTCTCAACTGGCTGCCTATGATGATCAATCTCTATCCGATCGGATGTCATAAAGATACTCATATTAGGTGGCCTCAGCCTAAGCACTCCCCATGCCCTCCACCACTGTCTATCTCTCCTCATGCTGTTGTCCATGATAAAAGTGTTGGGAAAAGGTAAGAGAGACATTTGTAGCAGACTGTAGGGCTAAAAAATATCGCCTGCCTCGGTCAATCCCCAGGACTCGACCAAGAGCACATCTACCTGTACCCCTGATAACTTCTCGCCTGTAGCCCTCACTAAACCCCAATCATCAGGTACAACCAGAAGTATCTCCTCCACCTGCTGGTAAACCAATCTCCATCTCTCATCCCCCATGCCACTGCTGAAATGGTGAAGGTGAGGTCTCGTAACTATGTGTTGCTGCAAAGGAGTGGAATCTACATGCTCCCCTAAGTGTGTCTCCTCCTTGCAAGGTAGTACACCCATCTAAATCCCACCACACATCTCAGCATACCCCTGTGAGCTATCACTCACTACTGTATGCTCCGGCATACTCATGTCGTCTCCCATAAACTCATGTTGTATCATAGATCCTAGGAATGCTACTGGATCAACCTCTACATGGAGGTCAACCGCTCTCGAAGCACAAATGGAAGTGTCCTCCATCAACTGGTGCTCCTCTGCTAGATAACCAACATCCTCTATCAATGTGACTAACTGATACATATGAGTGTCCACTAAGATAGATGAAGTGGATCTCTGATGAATCTCCTCAAGAGAATCATCTGATCTAGACTCTGATTCTTGAAGGATTGTCTGTGTGCTTCTCAAGAATCCTCGAGTGCTCTCCAACTCCTGAGTGAGTCAAACCATCTCCAACTCCTTTTCCCTCAAAGCCTCATGATACATCTCACCAAGCCTCAACAGGTAATATCTGTCAGCCAACAACTAATGGTAGTCATTCCTCATCACATATACTCTCTCCATGAGAGTATAAAAATCATCCATGGCAATCCCCTCATCTGAACTACCATGTTCCACTGATTCTCTCCAGTAGTAATCTTCCATCACTGCATGCATGTCATCAATATGTCTAGTGTTTTCCATGATCATAGCCTCACTAACTCTCAATTGTGTTGCTAAGTGGTGTGACTCCTGATCATGGTCATGCTGAGGTGTCATCTCAGACCCCTCACTTCTAGTGTAAGTCCTGCTAGTGTCAACTCTAGAATCCCCAAACACACCCTCTGCATAAGATGACGTGTTGAACTGTCCACTGTCTACTGTGCTACTGGGTACTCCTATATGCCACTGCACCCCATCACTAGATGTTATCTCCCCCTAAATCACACTGTACCCTGTATGAGCAGTCGTATCCTCCTGTGCACTCAACTTGCTGTTGTTGGGAAATAATACCCTATGGACTAATAAGCTAGGGATGAAATTGTATGCAGATCATGAACTTAAAGAAAACACTTTTAACCTATCACCCCAATACTCAAACCCCTTTTTCACACACAAGCATGGAAAAAACCTACTAACCTTGTTCTATCGATGTTTGATGTAGATCCTACGTTGCACTTTATCCGCTTTCTCTCGCTGCTCCTTCCAAAGACAATCCTCCAATCAAGACAAAAAACTATGCATGCATGCTATTCTTCTACCTAAGGGTTAGAGATTAAGCATAAATAAAATATATATTACTCGTGCATTGGGACGGGAAAAGTATTCTTTCATTAATCTCAAGATGAATCAACTTACAAAAATGATAGAGATTGACCACCGTTCCTCAATCTTGATCATGGGCTCCTCCTCTTCTTTGTCCTCCAACTGCTTTGCTTGAATTATTCTTATGCTTGAGGAAAGGCTAAAGGGTTGGGACAAATGGATTTGGCAATTGGGCAGAGTTTCTTTGCTATCTTTTTTCCTCCTCCAAATAGTACTCCTACCCCTTTTTTTATAGGCTAGAAGGAGCTAGGGTTTTGGACGAACTCTCGGCCATGCATGGCCGGGAGTTCCAGTTAACTGACCCAAAGCTTTTTGTCCCATCGACAACTTTCCTATTTTTGTGCTTTGTTATGTAAACGCGGGCTGTAGTAGGCCAGCCAACGTTCCAATGTGTGCAGTAGTGGGCCTGCTAGCATTCCAACACGTGCAATAGAGGGTTAGGGAACGTGCCACTTGTTTTAAGAGGGTTTTCCAGAGTTTATTCAGCATGGCTTTGGCAAGGAAGAGATATGAATTGGCCTGATGCGATGTAATCATGTGTGGTGCAATTTAGGGTTATAATAGATGCCCCCTAATGTGTGAGGTCAGAGGAGCATCTGATGGCCGAAATACATTACCAATTCTTTACCAATCTGTACTGATCTGTTGAATGAGTGAGCCCAGGAATCAAGAATCAGGAGGTGTCGTCTGCAAAAAATATCAAATGTCTCACCGAGGCGGGCATACCCATGCTCGGGATAAAATAGAACCATGGCTACCAATCAAATACACTGTAGATCCATGTCAAACAACTATGAAGAGTAGCCACGAACAATACACAACAGAGCTACATCTCGAAATCAGAAAGATATACATGTAGAGTATCCATCTCTCAGACGCTGATTTGGCCTGATGGCTGTACTTCAGATCTCAAGCAACAACTTCAACATCTTCTAAACTCGGGTAGGAGTGTAATATGAGTGTACACCGGAACTACTTAGAGGTCTTCAACGGCTCGTCGGTTATGGACTTGATAATCTTGATGATCGGACTGAAGGCTTCAGTGATTTCGAACAAAGACTTGATTGGACATTCAGGATGGCCGGGTATGCGGACAAGAGACATATTGCAGAGGGGTCAACTCAGGCTTGGTGACAAACTTCCCTTGGACAATAGCACGACAAGTGATAAGACTCAGGCAACATATCTGCTAATCATAAGTCTACGAAGCAGGAGGAAACGCAAACTCTCCATATGTTTGGAAGAGTAACCAAACGGTGGAGGACACAACTCTGTATAACGAGCAAAGCTTCCTAAGGTCGTACTACATACCATAGTCTGATGAATCAAACAGATAGATGTGCTTTATCCAAGGGTGACTCATGATGCTGCCAATAAAGAAAATACTTTTCCCATCCTATTTTTGGGGTATATTTGATTTTTTTGTTCTTTTTGATAATTTGTGAAAAAGAATAAAGGATTATTATGTTACAGTGGAGGAACGAGTACAACAAACATACAAGCTCGAGGCACAAGGACAAGACTGATGTTCTAGGGAAATGATACTCGGGAAAAATCCTCCATTGGCCAAAGGTGTTAATACGCAAAGGCAAACTGTTACTAGACTGGTGGGTAAGGTATGCAAATGCGGTTGATAGAACACACAATGGTAACGTCCTTCGATGTAAGTTTAATGAGCCCAAAGAAGGGAAGCTCGGTGATTTTTCATATTTAGAGAGTCTGAAAAAGAATAAAAGGAAACTCCATTGGGGTACCTTTTTCGACCATAGTCTAGTCGGTTCGAAAAAGGGATAAACTAGCACCGATTAGACGTCAATTCAAAACCATTTTAACGAGTCTGACAAGGACAAGATCACTCGGCTATTTTTTCAATTTTAAGGAGTCTAAAAAAAGCTTAACTATGGACTCCGTCAGGAATATTCTTCTGGACCATTTTAACGAGTGTGAAAGAATAAGGTCACTCGACGATCTTTTCAATTTTAGGGAGTCTGAAAAGAGCTTAACTATGGACTCCGGGGGGGTTTCTTTTTCATAGATTTAGTCCCTCAGGCCCAAAAAAGGAATAAAATTATACCTGAGGATACTCTTATAAAGAATGGACATTCAATAGAGTATGCCTTTGTTCATACAGTTGACCATCCATACCGAAAAAGGGGTAAACTACCGTTGGATAGACGTGACTTCAAATTTCAGTTTAACGAGCGTGAAGGATCACAAGATCGCTCGGCAATCTTTTCATGTTTAGAGGGTCTGAAAAGGGCTTAAAAGGAGACCCGTTATGTTTTGGGATTCCAGAGGGTAAGACAAAGAGTGAAAAAGACCCATGTGAATGAGTCTCAAACTCGTATTCAGGAAAGACTATACGGACTCCCGAGCCTACAGTGTTGTTTAGAAACGACATGGACACCATAATGCAACCAGGACCTACCTAGGGCATCCATGTTTTGGTAAGATCTACCACCAAGTTGTGACACTTCTAGAGCATATATGATGGTTCTGTGTCACAACCGGATGGGATCGATCCTATATCGTAAGAACAAAAGGCAACGAGATGAAACAGTTGGGATGAAATCCTACCCTATATGCTTAAGTTGACTTTTTTGAAAAAAAATTATGGACCATCCATATATTTTTTTTATTTTTTGAAACTCAATGAAAATTGTCCCAATACCTGATCAAATCCCTCCCATATAACTCCTGAACCACTCAAAATGGTTTTTGATATAAATAAACTGATAAAGGGGCCCAAAAAAGTGACAAAAAGAGGCCATAAAGTCTATAAATAGAAGCTGGCAGCTCATTATCACCATTGCTGATTTGGAAATTGACTCTGGAGCCAAAAGACCCCCTTTGCCAAAGATCGTGACTCCGGGAGCTACAGTGGATGAAACGGAATTCTTCTTGGACCAAGTAAGTACACACTCCCTTATCTTGTTATTCAATACTTTGTTTATGTCTTTTAAGTGTGTTTTGGGGGTGGCCGTCAACCTCAAAGAGGTCGGACCTAGGAAAACGTGGGTTGTCCAGGGACAGCCCGTGGGTACCCATGCACAGAGTCAAAGCTGCACGCGGGTACCCGCGACTGTCGCCTCGACAGCTCTCGGGTGCCCCCCACGCGATGGGAAATTTGATTGAACCAAGAATTAACTCCCCCTTTTTTGCCTTGTGATTTTGGCAGGATGTATGTTCAGTGGAGGGAGAGGGAGCATGAGGCCGCCAATGATTTAATGGCCGCATATCCGAAGGTTATGGTCGTACTGACACAGTGTGGGTTGGTAAAATTATTTCTATGTCCGTTTATGCACGCTCAACCAAGGCTGTTGAATGCCCTGGTTGACTATTGGAACCCTGATGCAGAGTCCTTCATGATAGAGGGGAAATCCTTGGTGCCCACCACCGAGGATATCTAATTTTTTACGAGCCTCTTGAGGAGAGGGGAACCCGTCAACTTTCATACTTTTCCTGCGGGGCCGAGCAAAGTCTCGGAATTGATAGAGGAGTATTGTGAGGCTGGGACCGATTAGAGATATTCCTCGGTACCCGTGAGTAGGATTACCAGCCTCGCCCTCCAGACCATTTTATCGCTCATTGGGCGGATTACCGGCTCCGCAGCCGTGCATCAGGCTTCACGTGCATAGATGAATTGTGCAATTCAGTGCATGAATGCACAAATTTTTGACTTGAGTACCACACTACTAGCAAGCATGGCAGGTCAGCTGACAGCTTGCAGACAGCGGACACATAGGAACTTCGGGTTTGGGACCATCCTGTGTTCGTTTTTCTTCAAGAGAGTTCCATGTTTTAGTCCTCGACTGACAGTACGAGGACATCTGGCTACGTTCCCCGCAGTATGTAGATGGGCAGCGTTACTGCCGCGACAGGGTGGTGGAAGGACCATAGAGGCCTTCAACGATGACTTTTTTGCTTGGCTGTCGTGACAGATCCCGACTATTGAGGACTACCCATACGCGGGGATTGACTTCTCCAGAGATCTAGCGATACCAGTGCCTCCTGGTGAGGAGCGAGGGGAGATGGGTAAGTCTCCACCTATCCAATTTTTGTTTGCATATGTAATTTTTATGTCTTTTTGATATATATATCATGTTTTTGTATACCAGAGTTTTTGATGGGTGAACCTTGTATTGTGTGCAGATATGGGACCCGTGCGACCTGCCGATTATGCACGGAATAGGCGCCGCCCAGGGCCAGAGGCCTCAGCTGCCACCTCCGGGGGAGCAGCAGTGGTAGGGAACCTCCCAGCAGGGGAGGTCGAGAGGGTTCTTAGGCGGATTGAGAGGAACTTCATTGCGCTCACTCGCACAGTTCCCATGGCAGAGATAGAGGACTTGTCACCCTCCTTGCAGACTCATATTGTGGGGGTACCTTGGACATGGGTCCGATTGTTTAGGCGTTTGGGTCAGGCTGTATTTGAGTATAACAGGGCCCATAGGCCCTGAACAGACTTGTATACTTTTATGTGCCACGAGCACTTATATGTATATATATTTTTTGAGGGCATAATCCCCAGTGACTCGTTATTGTTCCCACTTTTTGAGGCTCTTGCGCCCATCTATGTACTCTGAGGATTTTATGATGTTTATATATGGTTTTTACTTCTTTTTTGTGTCTTATGAATTCTGTGTACAAAAATGTATTTACATGTGTATGATCATGATCTTTTTATATGTGAGCAAGATGCCAATCTAAAATGTGATTAGCTAGAGTATCTGTGATTTGATTTAGACTCCTAGGAACATGAAAATATGTAATATAATCAAAGTTGCGTTCCAAGAGACGTACCCTAAGGAATTGTCGGTGTAAAGTAGGGTCATGCACGCAGTATATTCTATTTAGCTGTGACACAACCAGTTGAGCGTCTAGATAAACCCGAAGACGAGAGATACCCAATGACAAAGCGTCACGAAGCAACTCAATAACTGCACTATACTCAACAACATTGTTTGTGGTGTCACCTAAGCATATTCCTCCGGAAGATAACAACTGACCCTATGGTGTAAAGATCACCCAAGCTGCGGAGGAAAGCCTCCGCATGTGTCGACTAGCACCGTCTGCATACCCAATGAACACCTCGAACTCACCTGACATCTGCCATAGTGATGAAAGATAACATCAATGACACATCCACAACACGTTTTTCAAAAGAAATGTAAAAAAGTAATAGCACAAATACTATACATATGTTACAAAACGTTACCCACTGTGACCGTTCTATGAGTAATACTTCTTGAGGTAGATCCCATTTCTAGGCTCCGCCAAATCATTCCCTTCAAAATTGACCAAACAATAAGTGCCCTTTTTTAAAACCTCCTTAATAATGAAGGGTCTGAACCACATGGGTTTAAACTTTCCTGCCCCCAGGGGGGCCTTATCTTGGTCATAAACCAGGACAAGGTCACCCTCAGAGAAAACTCGAGGACGAATGGACCTATCATATTGACACTTAACCTTATGTTTATGAGCCTCGTTGGCCAGGGCCACATCACGATGTTGTTCATCAAGCTGCTCAAGGTGTACTAACCATTCTTCAAGCGGAAACGTGTCTGGCAATAAATGTACTACCAATTTCAGAGATGGAATTTGACATTCAATGGGAAAGACTACCTCCAGCCCATAGACGAGTTGGAAAGGTGAGAAACCGGTTGCAGTCTTAACTGATGTTCGGTAAGCCCATAATGCCGAGTATAACATCAAATGCCAATTTGACTTGGCTGAGTTGATAGTTCGTTGTAGCATCGTTTTGAGAGTTTTGTTAACAGCTTCCACCTGCCCATTGGCTTGGGGATAGTAAGGTGAGGAATGTTCTTGCCGTAACCCAAGATTTGATGTTAACTCGGACATCATTTGGTTCTGAAAGTGACTGCCATGGTCAGTGACAATCTCTCTCGGGACGCTGAACCGTGCTATAATTTGGTTAAATAAGAAGAGAGTTGCAGTCTCTCCATCATCTTTGAACGTCGGCATAGCTTCGACCCACTTAGTGAAGTAGTCTACAACTACAATGATATAGCGGTGCCCCCTTGTTGATGGGGGGTTGCATGTAGTGTAATCAATCCCCCACTTAGTGAAGGGACCGATGGTGATGACAGGAAACATGGGAGTTGGATGTTCCCTCATCTTCCGTGAGAAGATTTGTCACGGATGGCACTTCTTGACTGACTTAACACAATATTTGATAAGTGTGGGCCAAAAGTAACCTGCTCGTAAAATATTTTGGGCTATTGCCAACCCAGATAAGTGACCGCCACAAGTTCCTGTATGACAATCATTGAGCACTATGACGGCCTCCTCATGAGTGAGACATCGACGCAAGATGCAGTCTACACCTCACCGATACAACGTATCATTGAGTATGAGATAGTTCTTGGCTTGATGGCGTATCCGCCAATGCTCATCATGAGAAGAAGAGATGGGGCACTTCAAAGTCTGGAGATAGATCAGTATATCTCCGTAGCAGGGGTCTAAAGATCCAATCAAAAACATATCCCCCTAGATAGGCAATTCCTCAGGCACAACGTCACCTAACTAAACCGGAAGCTCCGAGATAAGTTCTACGAAGACCAATGACTTTTTGGACTTGGCTGAAACGAAGTCTAATTCAAATTCTTGGAGGATTACCATCCATCTACTGATTTTCCCGCCGATGACTCGTCGTGTCAACATGTACTAGAATGGATTCACGACGGCAACGATGGTGGTCTTGCGAAACAGAACATAGTGACGGAACCGCTGAACAACATGAAATGCTGCCAACGCAAGTTTTTCGAGATGGGTATAATTAAGTTCCGGTCCTACGAGGCCTCGGCTCAGGTAATAGATCACGTATTCAGAAAATGAATCATCCTCCTGAACTAAAACCATGCCTATGGTTGACTCTGCGGCAGCTAGATATAATAAGAAGTCTTTGTTATAATTAGGTGGCCGTAGCAGAGGTGCGATAGTAAGGGTGTGTTTCAATGCATTGAAAGAGCGTTGAGCTGCTTCGTCCTAGAAAAAGGGAACATCTTTCTTCAGTAAACGCATGAAGCCCTTGGTGATTTTGGCATAGTTGGTGATGAAGCGTCGTAAGAAGTTCGCCTTGCCTTGAAGACTTTGAAGTTGTAAGATTGTGCATGGGGGGGGAAACTGGACTATTGCCTCCACCTTAAGAGGATCCACCAGTATCCCTGTTGTTGAAACGATGAAACCTAACAAACGTCCTAACGTGATGCAAAAGCTGAACTTGTTGGGATTCAAGCAAATCCTTAAGTAGCGACAGTGTTCGAATATTAGTCTGAGGTGTGTAGGATGATCCTTTCGCTTGCGAGAGCGTGATGCTAAATCATCTAGATAGGACTCGACTATATGTTTGAGGTCGTGAAACGCAAAAGACATGGCCCGCTGGAAAGTGGCTCCAACGTTCTTGAGGCCAAAAGGCATCTTACGATAGGTGAACGTACCCCACAGACAAATGAATGCCATTTTGTGTTGGTCCTCAGGTTTGATTTGGATTTGATTATAGCCTGAGAAACCATCCATGAACGAAAAGGCTTCACAACCAGCGCATTCATCAATGATCTGATCGATGAATGGGGTTGGATAATTATCTTTTGGACATGCCTTATTCAAATCAAGGAAATCAGTACATACACAAATCGTGCCTTGTTTTTTATCGACCAGCACGGGGTTTGACACCCACTGAGTCAAATGAATTGGGTAAATGAACCCTGCCTTGAGCAATTTCTCAACCTCAGCTTTGATGGCTACTGCTTTCCTAGGATTAAATGGACAAATTTTTTGTCGAACAAACTTAGCATCAAGATACGTAGTGATCTCATGTTCAACTATTTTCAGATCGATGCCTGGCATTTCCTCATAAGACCAGGCAAAAACGTCGCGGAATTCTTTGAAAAGATCTGTGTAAATCTGAACCTCTTCGGAGGAGCAATCCGCTCCGACGAAGACATTCTCCATGATGCCAGGGTTTCGGGAGATGTTGATAGGTATAGTGGCAACGATAGTCACCATATTTCCCTCAGCATAAATTTCCTGTGTAGCTAAGAGGTTAATGGGACATGGCTGATCTCCCGTCATGGTGATAGTGAATTCTCCGGCCTCGATTCAGCTTAACTCTGGGAGGAAATATGATCTATGATGAAGATCCTCCCAAGGTTTATCCGGACTAGTCATTGCTTCTATTACAGCTTCGTCTGAAGGCAAGACTAATTCTAACGAATCGGTGGTAGCAAGAGAACCCTGAGCCCAGATAGGCTCTGGAAGTGGATCCAACTCTTGTGCGGGAGTCGGATCGGGAGTAGCTGAAGCTTGCTAGAATAAAGAGTATGCTACTTCAGCAACCGACAAGGGAATGGACATGCCAGAGTGCCCTATCTCATCCATCGTGTCTGATGGGGAAGGAAGAATCCA
>ML799641.1:630130-645492 GCA_009831015.1 Picea engelmannii
TGGACATAGGGAAGGCTCTCATCCCATGTGCGAGGGTTCTTTGAATTATACATGCGAAGGATATGCACAATCATTTGATTTACAACCTCGGTTTGGCCATCTGTCTGGGGGTGGAAGGTCGTGGATTTGGTGAGCTTGGTGTCCAGTAGTGACCAGAGGCTCGACTAGAATGTGCTAAGAAATTGACTATCTTGATCTGATACAATGGTTTGTGGGATTCCAAAATGTACCCAAACTCATTCAAAGAAGATCTTGGCAGTGGCCTCTGCTGTGATGCTCTTCTTGCAGGCAACCAGAATCACCATCTTAGAAAAGCGATCAACAACCACAAAAACACAATCATTTCCCTGCTTGGTGGATGGGAGGCCTGACATGTAGTCCATTGATATGGATTCCCATGACCTTTCAAGAGTAGGAAGAGGGGTGTACAGGCCTTGTTTCTTAGTGGTCGGTTTGGTAATAGCGCAGGCAGTGCAGGACCTGATATACTTGCCGACCTCCTGTCAAAGTTTCGGCCAGTAGAAATGTTTATGTAGCATCGCCACTGTCTTTTCAACGCCGAAGTGTCCTTCCACCTGACTGTAGTGGGCTTCCCAGATCATCTTCACTCGCTCACTTGATGGAACATAGATATGGCCCAAATGACACAACAACCCATCCTGAAGATGGAAATTATCGACAACTGCATTTTCACCCAATATTTGGTAGGTGGTGGCGAAGTCAGGGTCTGTCTCATAGAGTTGGGGCCATCCAGATGTCTCATGGCCGCAAGATTCTAGCACCGTGGTGAGTGCCGCGACTGGTGGTCTGCTGAGGCAATCAATAATGTGATTGGTGCTTCCTGTTTTATACTTGATGTTGAGGTGGAATTGTTGCAAGTATGTGGACCACTTTTGATGGCGGTCATTCTGCAGTTTTCCCTGTGTCTGCATGAACTGCAGTGGCTTATGATCGGTGTGGATGATTGTCTCCTTCCCAAGAATGTAATGTCTCCACTGGCGGCATGCTTGCACAATGGAGTACATTTCTTTGTCGTAAGTAGGGTACTTACTGACAGTATCGGACAGTGTCTCACTATGATAGGCCACGGGGTGGCCGTGCTGAGTGAGAACGATGACCACAGCATAGTCTGAAGCATCTGTCTCGATCTCAAAGGGATGTTGCAGGTCTGGTAGTCAAAGTACTGGGGTTGAGCACAAGCGCTGCTTCAAATCATAGAACGCTTGTTGTTGGGACCGTCCCCGCCCAAATTTCTCCTTACCACCACCCCTGTTTATTTGGCTGAGGGCCCATGCAATATGGGAGAAACCCAACATGAACCTGCGGTAGAAATTAGCAAGTCCCAAGAAGCTCCGAAGATCAGTGAGTGTTGTTGGGGCTGGCCAGTCACGGATGACTTGGATCTTGGCTGGATCCACATGTATGCCATGCTGATCAATGATGTAGCCTAGGTAATGGACCCTGTCCATGCCGAAGGAGCATTTTTTCCAAGTTGGTGTATAGCTTGTGTTGTCGCAAGGTGTGCAGAACCTGCTGAATATGCTGCAAGTGTTCAACCCAAGTATTGTTGTAAATTAGAATGTCATCCTGATACACCACTACAAAAGTATTGGTGAATGGTAGCAGGATATCGTCCATCATCCTCATGAAAGTGGCTGGAGCATTTGTCAAACCAAAAGGCATGACCAACCATTCAAAAAGTCCTTCCTTTGACTTGAAGGTTGTCTTCCATACATCTGTCTGTTCTATCAGGACCTAGTGGTATCCAGAATTCAGATCAATTTTACTGAAGTATTTGGCCCCTGTGAGTTGATCAAGGAGGTCATCGATTTGGGGAATCGGGTACTAGTTTCTGACAATGATTTTATTCAGAGCCTGGTAATCAATACAGAGTCACCAGGTTCCATCTTTCTTCTGTACCAGCACGATTGGGCTCCCGCAAGGTGATGAGATGGGGCGGATGTGCCCCTTGTGGAGTAGTTCTTGGATCTGTCGCTTGATCTCCTCATTCTCTAATAAAGAGCGACGATAGACTGGCTCATTGGGCAACGGTGCGTCAGAGGTCAGATCGATGGGGTGCTTGACCTGACAGTGCAGAGGTACCCCTGTAGGTGAGGAGAATATATCCTAGTATTCTTCCACGACCTTATCTACTTGCTTCTGCTGTGTGGAGAGGTCGGTCGCAGAGGCCCTAGATGTAGTTATGATCTTTCTCTTATTCTGAGAGCGAATCATGAAGAAGACAAAATTCCCCGTCTGTGAGATGACCTTCCTGCATTTCTTAGCAGAGATCAAGGAAATGGCACTAGGTGGGACTGCCTCAGGTATCCTTTACAATTTCCTGTTCAAAGTAATAATAACACTACTAGGCCTAGACTCATATACATCATGACGTTTCCATAAATAAGGTTGGCCCAAAAGAACATCACAAACTTAGAGAAGAGTAACATCACACAATACCTCGTCTTTGAAGGGCTTCATGCCATATGACAGTCGACACTGTTGGCTGACACAAAGATCGCTTCCTTGGCAGAGCCATCCAATGGTGTATGGTTGTGAGTGCGGTGTTGTTGGTAGGGCCAGCCGCTTGATGACCTCTGCTGAGATGAGGTTCTTTTGGCTACTGCTATCAACGATGAAGTGCAGCGGGGTGCCTTTTACCCACATCTGTGAATGGAAGAGGTGCTCTCCTTCTTCTGGCTCGTATGGTTCGCCAGGCTGGAGCTTGGTGGTCGCAACGGTGGCACTGGGTTCCGCGTCAATGATCCATATTCCCATTTCTAGTTCTGTCTCAGAGTCAAAATCTACATCTGATTCATAGGCTTTCACTTCGGCCACCAGCGACTGCTTTGAGCAAAAGTCAACAGTGTTATGCCAAGGGCTCTTATGAAATTTGCACCACTTCCCGATATCTTTCTTTGTCTTTCCGGTGTCCTTCTTTGCTTGTGGCTTGTACTGGTTGTCTTGATACTGTCCATCTTTTCTCTGTCCTTTGTTCGGTGGGTTGGGGCCGCTCTTTCCTAGATTTTGTTGTGAGGGGTTCCCAGGCCCAAATTGCCGCGTCTTTTGTTTGATCTTTTGCTCGATTTTCACGGCATATCGGTAGGTCACGCCCAAGGATGAGATGTCCAGAAATTCCATTTTGGTCTAGATGTATCTATGCAGAGAACCATGATACTTGAGCACCAGATGTCTCTCTGAATATTTGATACCCAACTTGGTGCACAAGGTATGGAAGATATTTGTAAAATCTGGCACTGCTTGGTCTCTTTCTTGCCGCAGTGTGGTCCATTTGGTATACAGGTCGTCATAACTTCTGACAGGGTAGTATTGTTCCTTAGTAGCATCCCTAAAGGATTCCCAGGTGGCCATGACTGAAAATAATGAGGTTTCCTCTGTTTCCTTTTTCTCACAGAAAGTTTCCCACCAATCTTTGACATGGGGAACGACTTTGAGGAGCGCAAAAGTAATCTTTTCCCTATTTAAAAATTTATGAACAGAAAAATACCCTTCTATTAGATTCAACCACTTGTCTACAATATATGTGTCTATCTGACCTTCAAATATAGGAATATCAAATTTTATTTGTACCTTGAAGGGGGCGGCACCTCCGTTCGAAGAAGATGCGTCGCCTGTTGGTAGTCGCCGAAGGATTTGTGTGAAACTATCCATCATCTCATTCCTCTGTTGCGTGAGGGATTCATCAATCAACAGTTTGAAAGGATCTCATGTCCCGTCATATTTATTTTCTCCTACCATGGGAGGTCGCTTGGGCGTGTGAGAGCTTCTGTCCTCAAGAGAAACAAGCTCGAGACCCAACTCTTTGTACTCCGACCTCGTTGGGGACATGCATTAAGACGACAAGGAGCAGACCGCTCTGATACCAATGATCTAGATTTTATCAGTAGAATGAAATGAATACAAATTATTAACAGGTGCTTAACACAAAATAATAGATATACAGTAAAACTGGTTTTCTATTCAATAACGAAATAAGCTGAAACTGTAAAATGCAGCGGCAACAAGCTTGCTAGAATGGTGGCGGCTTATCTCTGAGAAGAGATGTGATGAAAGCATGCATTCGAAAGAAGAAGGTTACAATGAGGCTCTGAAGGCATTTTTAAAATAATAAATAATGCCAAAAACCCTATACATCCAAAAACCTAACCCTAGGAGATGAAGCGCCAAAAGTCACGTGGGCCCCGTTTGGGTAAGCTAGTACATCAACTTCCCGAGGTCGTAACTTTTGCATACGATCTCCATTTTAGGCGTGTGATAGCCCGTTGGAAAGGTATCATAGAGAATATTCATTTTGGGGGCTCAATCATTCCTTTGTCTATGATTGAGGAGCTCGATACCGAAAAACCTTCATTTAGGCCCTCAAAATGGCTCCGGAAGTAAAAACTGCTAAAAATAGTAAATTGTCAAAAATGTCAGAAAGTTGTTTTGAGACAGTTGGAAAAGGTGGGTGGCCACCGATATCCATATGGATCACTTTCAGTCTCCACAATCTTCTCAACTAATGGATTCTCTAAAAACCGTGACTCACTCTCCTCTGGTTGATCTGTGTGTGTAAGGTCCACTGGCGGTACTCCCTGTATCTCCTCCTGGATCGGTGGATCTACATGTATATGGTTTGCATCCTTGAAAAAAGGATCCTCAACCTTATCTGATGTGCCACTGACCTCCTCATATGATGTGGCTATCAGGGGTGTCTGGAAGGATGACATATGTGTCAGGACCATCATAGGAAGCTCATCATCTCTAGGTGCTAACACATGTGTCTCCTCACTGGTGTCACCACTTTGTTGAGGTGTAAGGTCATCAATGGTATGTGATATGTCTATTGATATACTGGTGCTATCATCCTGTCCATCCAAATGCCTATCCACTACACAAGGGTCATCATCCTCCTCAAGCGTGCTAGTAGCATCATCCTCTGTGAAAGAGTCACTATCACTAGCCTCTATGCAAGAGTCACTATCATTAGACTCTGTGCAAGAGTCATTCTCATCATCAGACTGCTCTGAATCAACATCTATCACTCCATCCACACACAACTCATCCTTCCTGTCATAGTGTGCCTCAATAGTGTGCTTCTGATCCTTACCCCTACACCTATGATTTGGTTCCCACGACCCCTTGCAATAGTGGCAAGGTTGTGTGTTCCTAGTGGGTCTGGGGTTTCTCTGTTCTTCCCACCATCTAGTTTCCTCTTTTCTCTTTTTATCTGCTATGATGTTCCCATGTAAAATATCCTCTTCGCTCCAATGGGGATTTCTATAGGCTGCATACTGTGGGAAGGTTATTATAGCCCTAGTTTCCTCACTAAGGCCGTGATAAATGATCTCCAAACATGATATCTCAAGGCACATCCTATCCATCTCTCCTTATGGCTCTGTATGTACATGCTAATTCCCACTGGCTGGTAGGAATCTAAGCTCTGATACCATTGTAATGATCCCAAGCCATTATGCAAGGATCATCATGGTTTTGGGTTTCTTCTTAAACTTTTCTGGTTGTGGTATTTCATCAAACACTTTGTTGAATTACTTGTTTAGGTGTGTTTTCTTGCTGAATGGACTCTTGATTTCGGCCTTAGGGTTTACTGATGTGTTTATATGAATGTTTGCAATAAATAATAAGAAGAGACAACCATGGAACATACCTCAACCATATGCAATATGATAGACAAGCCAAAACATTTCAAATCTTCTTTTATTCATAAGATAGAAGAACCTGCTACAATGGAGATGTCGATCTGAAATGCTCAATAGATGGCTATGAAAATAGATAATAGAGCTACTACAAAAATCTCTCGATAATACAAAATAATCCTCCAAAGGTTGGATAAGAGATGAAGACCAATGCCATGTCCTGTTGGATAGCTAAAGCTCCTCAACAATTCGGCCCTGGTGCCAAAGATGTCCAATCACCTCGAGAAATATGCCAAACAGTAAATCAGGTGATGGCAAGAACAACCTAGGTGCCCGAATCTCCAAGATCCCTCTCAAACCCTGTAGATCTGAACTCCTCCACTGAATGGTGCGCCCCCTAGATGGTTGAAACCCTAATAATTCATCCTGGATGAATGAGGCCTCAAAATCTCCTGAAACTCTCCAAAATGATAGATCGGGGCTTAGTTACCTCCCTGGTGAAGTCCCAAGTGAAATGATGAAGATATTAGCTAGCAAATGACTGAAACCAATTTCTGAAGTTTGCTTCTCTCCTCCAATTCATCCCATGCATATGATAAATCAAATAACACCTGAAACTCCTCATCAATGGACTACATCCGATGTCCAAGGCCCTGCAATGAAAAACCAATTGATAGAATCTCAAAAATCCCTGCCAATCTCCTAGGATGAATCCTCCCTCAATGAATGGTGTGCCCCTCTTGTTGGAAACCCTAGTTGGTGCGCCCTCTCTCTCTCTCTGCCCCTGCAACTGATGTAGAATCCTCCTGCAACTGAGTAGATATGAAACTAGAATGGTGTGGGAGTGTATTGCATCTCCGAGACCAATATTGGGAAAATATAGGTGGAATCTTTCACCACTGAATCGTCCTCTAGGGTTTCTTAAGTCAAAATCCTCAAAACCCCCAATGTTGGGCTCACTAGCTAAAAACCAGATATCAAAATATGATCATACATTAATGAATGAGTAGAGGCCCTTGCCTTGACTTTATACATTTTGGCTCATATTGTCCCTCCAAAGTGACTTTCATTTTATTAATATTTAATTAATTAATTAAATCACTTTAATTAATTAATTAACCTTTTTACCTCTGAAATCTCCTTATCTCTCCTTGTGGCTTCCCTAGCCACTGAAAGTCACTTCTCATCATCCCATCCTATAGTGTTGCTTCTCCCGATTCCAATGAGATATTACACTGAGAGGTTCCTCCAAGTAATGTGCCCAAAATGACCTCTTCAGTCAATTCAATTAACTTATAGCTCAAAATAGTCAAAATCATGGAAATCGTCGGAATGCAACGAAACCAAATCCAACCTGTGCGGAATGGCTCATAATGATGGAATGTGATGAGAAATGCAACATGGACCCCACAATGTCTCTCAATAACCCCTATACTTTCTATAACATCCATCTGGCTACTATGTTCATCATAAACCTTTGCACCATGATAATGTCCCAAAGTGGGGACATTACAGTCCTCCCTGCTAGAAAATTGCTTGTCCTCAAGAAATAACCAAATCCCCTCAAATATAATACCAGTATCCCATGTCCATCTGTGGGGTACACTATAGAACCCATCCAATGATGAACACTCATACACTCTACCCCCTGGGTACCATATCAAGCCATGAACTACTAGCCCTTGGGAAGCATAACCCTGAAATATACCAACTCTGGGAGTCTCCTGCATATGACACATGGCCTCATCTCGGAATGAATCCATCCTCCAAGTCTCTACTGCACCTGTTGATGCCATAATGAGGTGCTACAATACCTCCATGAGACACCCGCAGGTGATGTGCTCCTCTCAACACCGAAGCTCAATGGGAAGTCAGAAAAACTTCCCCCTGCAAAGGTCCACTCATCCCTGTCAGTGAGTGAAATGCTCAACCCTGCAATCTCTGGGTCCCATGCTAAACTCTGTCGAAGATCCCCATGCTGACACTGTACTATGATGGCCCTGCCTAACCTCTCCCTATATGTATACTAGATCCTCCACTCCTAGATCCTCAAGCTGAAATCCCTGTGGCCATTGGACCTGTTGTCCAAAAACTGTACCTGTAAGGACATCTATGTAAAAGAAGTACCTGTCCACCCATCTCCACGTCCTATCATGATGATCAAGAGTGAAAATTTACCTCTCTCTATTAGACAAATCCTTGCAGACCCACTCTAAACTGACCTCTGGTAGAGTGTGTGGCTCTCTGGCACAACCTGGGTCACCATGTAGTTAGACATCCTTCTAGCCAAATGAACACCCGGATCCCATGGTAAACTTGGAATTTTATCACTTCCAATCTCCTCTAATTGCTCCTATGTGAGACTGATCACTGTCAGGATCCCTCTGTGCTCATTTTCTATCACCTGGCCCATGATGCTCTCTATCACACACCAAGTCTCCACTGGCTGCCTATGACGATCCATCTCTATCCAACCGGATGCCATAAAGATACTCATATCAGGTGGGCTCAGCCTAGGCACTCCCCATGCCTTCTATCACTATCTATCTCTCCTAATTATACTGTCCATGATAAAAGTGTTGGGAAAAGGTAACAGAGACATCCATAGCTGACTGTAGGGATGAAAAATACCACCTGCATCGGTCAATCCCCAGGACTTGACCAAGAGCACATCTACCTGTACCCATGATAACTGCTCACTTGTAGCCCTCACTAAAACCCAATCATATGGTACAACCAGAAGTAGCTCCTCCATCTCCTAGTAAACCAATCTCCATCTCTCATCCCCCATGCCACTGCTAAAATGGTGAAGGTGAGGTCTCATAACTATGTGTTGCTGCAAAGGAGTGGCATCTGCATGTTCCCCTAAGTGTGTTTCCTCCTTTCAAGGAAGTATGCCCCTCTGAATCCCACCATACATCTCGGCATGCCTCTGTGAGCTATCACTCACTACTGTATGCTCTGACATACTCATGTCGTCTCCCGTAGACTCCTGTTGTATCATAGATCCTGGGCATGTTGTTGGATCAACCTCTACATGGAGGTCAACCACTCTCGGAACACAAATGGAAGTGTCCTCCATGAACTGGTGCTCCTCTGCTAGATAACCAACATCCTCTATTAATGTTACTGACTGATACATCTAAGTGTCCACTAAGACAGATGAAGTGGATATCTGACAAATCTCCTCAAGAGAATCATCTTATCTAGACTTTGATTCTTGAAGGGTTGTTTGTGTGCCTCTCAAGAATCCTCAAGTGCTCTCCAAATCCTGAGCGAGTCAGACCATCTCCAACTCCTTCTCCCTCAGAGCCTCATGATACATCTCACCAACCCTCAACAGGTAATCTCTGTTAGCCAACAACTGATGGTAGTTGGTCCTCATCACAGATACTCTCTCCCTGAGAGTATGAAAATCATCCATGGAAATCCCCTCATCTGAACTACCATGTGCCACTAATTCTCTCCAACAGTAATATGCCATCACTGCATTCATGTCATCAATACGTCTAGTGGTTTCCATGATCATAGCCTCACTAACTCTCAACTGTGCTACTAAGTGGTGTGACTCTTGATCATGGTCATGCTGAGGTGCCATCTCAGACCCCTCACTGCTAGTGTCAACTCTGGAATCCCCAAACACACCCTTTTCATAAGATGACGTGATAAATTTTCCACTGTCTATTGTGCTGCTGGGTACTCCTATATGCCACTGCACCCCATCACTAGATGTTATCTCCCCCTGAATCACACTGTACCTTGTATGAGCAGTCGTATCCTTTTGTGCACTCAACCTGCTACTATCCTCTGAGCCTAGATCCCATATAGATGTATCCAGACACATGCTATGGTCATCCAGACTGCTAAAGAGTGCATCCTCATCAATGCAGGCCGATCCTAGAAGTGAGTGCTCCATCAACCTGTCAGTATCCACAATCTGCTCAACTAATGGAGTCTCTAAAAACTGTGACTCACTCTCCTCTGGTTGATCTGTGTGTGTAAGGTCCACTATCTGTACTCCCTGTATCTCCTCCTGGATCGGTGGATGTACATGTCTGTGGTGTGCATCCCTCACACAAGGCTCCTAAACCTTATCTAACGTGCCACTGACCTCCTCATGTGATGTGGCTATCAGGGGTGTCTGGAAGGATGACATATGTGTCAGGACCATCATAGGAAGCTCATCATCTCTAGGTGCTAACACGTGTGTCTCCTCACTGGTGTCACCACTCAGATGAGGTGTAAGGTCATCAATGGTATGTGATATGTCTGCTGAGATACTAGTGCTATCGTCCTATCCATCCAGCTGCCTATCCACTACACAAGGATCATCATCCTCCTCAAGCATGCTAGTAGAATCATCCTCTGTGCAAGAGTCACTATCACTAGCCTCTGTGCAAGAGTCACTGTCATCATCAGACTACTCTGAATCAACATCTATCACTCCATCCACACACACCTCATCCTTCCTGTCATAGTGTGCCTCAATAGTGTGCTTCTGATCCTTACCCCTACACCTATGATCTAGTTCCCACGACCCCTTGCAATAGTGGCAAGGTTGTGTGTTCCTAATGGGTGTGGGGTTTCTCTGTTCTTACCACCATATAGCTTCTTATTTTCTCTTTTTATATACTATGATGATCCCATGTAAAATATCCTCTTCGCTCCAATGGGGATTTCTATAGGTTGCATACTGTGGGAAGGTTATTATAGCCCTAGTTTCCTCGCTAAGGCCGTGATAAATGATCTCCAAACATGATATCTCAAGGAACATCCTATCCATCTCTCCTTATGGCTCTATATGTATGTGCTAATTCCCACTAGCTAGTAGGAATCTAAGCTCTGATACCACTGTAATGACCCCAAGCCATTATGCAAGGATCATCACGGTCTTGGGTGTCTTTTTAAGCTTTTCTGGTTGTGGTATTTCGTCAAACACTTTGTTGAATTACTTGTTTAGGTGTGTTTACTTGTTGAATGGCCTCTTGATTTAGGCCTTAGGGTTTACTGATGTGTTTATATGAATGTTTGCAGCAAATAACAAGAAGAGACAACCATGGAACATACCTCAACCATATGCAATATGATAGACAAGCCAAAACATTTCAATTCTAGTTTTATTCATAAGATAGAAGAACCTGCTACAATGGAGATGCCGATCTAGAATTCTCAATAGATGGCTATGAAAATAGATAATAGAGATGCTACAAAAAACTCCTGATAATACAAAATAAGCCTCCAAAGGCTGGATAAGAGATGAAGACCAATGCCACGTCTTACTGGATAGCTGAAGCTCCTCAACAATTCGGCCCTAGTGCCAAATATGTCCAATCACCTCAAGAAAGATGCCAAACAGTAGAATGGGTGATGTCAAGAACAACCCAAGTGCTCGAATCTCCAAGATCCCTCTCAAACCCTGTAGATATGAACTCCTCCATTGAATGGTGCGCCCCCCTAGATGGCTGAAACCCTAATAATTCGGTCTGGATGAATGAGGCCTCCAAATCTCCTGAAACTCTCCAAAATGATAGATCTGGGCTTAGTTACCTCCCTGGTGAATTCCTAAGTGAAATGATGAAGATTTGAGCTAGAAAATAACTGAAACCAATTTCTGAAGTTTGCTCCTCTCCTCCAATTCGTCCCATGCATCTAATAAATCAAATAGCACCTGCAACTCCTCATGAATGGAATAGATCCGATGTCCAAGGCCCTGCAATGAAAACCCAAGTGATAGAATCTCAAAAAGCCCTTCCAATCTCCTAGGAAGAATCCTCCCTCAATGAATGATGTACCCCTCTTGCTGGAAACCCTAGCTAGTGCGCCCTCTCTCTCTCTGCCCCTGCAACTGATGTAGAATCCTCCTGCAACTGAGTAGATCTGGAACTAGAATGGTGTGGGAGCATATTGCATCTCTGAGACCAAGCTTGGGACAAGATAGGTGGAATATTTCACCACTGAATCGTCCTCTAGTGGTTCTTAAGTCAAAACCCTCAAAACCCCCAACATTGGGCTCACTAGCTAAAAGCCAGATATCAAAATATGATCATACATGAATGAATGAGTAGATCCCCTTGCCTTTACTTTATACTTTTTGTCTCATCTTGTCCCTCCAAAGTGACTTTCATTTTATTAATATTTAATTAATTAAATAAATCACTTTAATTAATTAATTAACCTTTTTACCTCTGAAAGCTCCTTATCTCTCCTTGTGGCTTCCCTGGCCACTAAAAGTCATTTTTCATCATCCCATCCTGTAGTGTTGCTTCTACCTATTCCAATGAGCTATTATACTGAGAGGTTCCTCCAAGTAATGTTCCCAAAATGACCTCTTCAGTGAATTCAATTAACTTATAGCTCAAAATAGTCAAAATCATGGAAATCATCGAAATGCAACGGAACCAAAGTTAACCTATGAGGAATGGCTCATAATGATGGAATGTGATGAGCAATGCAAGATGGACCCCACAATGTCTCTCAATAACCCCTGTACTTTCTATAACATCCATCTAGCTACTCTGGTCATCATAAACCTCTGCACCATGATAATGTTCCAAAATGGGGACATTACATCTTCATATCTTCTATGATGTTGTAATATAGAGAGTGATTTATTGAGCTTACTATGTTCTTGGTTGGTCATGAAGTGCTAGGAGTGGTGCTTGGATGTGAGGGGTTGTTCTATTTCTATGTGGTAGCAGGCAGAGTAATATTTCTAGGAGTAGGGACAACTTTTGAAGGGAGAGGGGTGTTCGTCACACCTCCATTATTACACAGGTTGTACTATTTTGCAATATTTTTAGTGGTTTGGGTTTCACCTATAAATATTTCTTCAATCTTTTCATCATCAAATTCCTAACATCAATCCCATAAGAAAAGGGAAGAATCTTCATTCTTCTCCTCTTCCTCAATGGTTTCTTCCATGATTGTTTCTTGAGGTTGGTCATCAACAATAGACTATTGTCCCAAAAGTTGGTTGATGAATAGAGTCATGTAATTTACCCACTAGGGAATGTTTTTCTCTAAGTGGTTGGTTTGATGATATGAGAAATAAGTAACCATACAAAGCTCATCGAGGTTGAGGGTAAGGTTTGGAGTCTGAGGTGGTTTGATTTGATTATTTGTCTTCTTGAAAAAGTTTTGCAAAGATTTCTGCTGAGAGAACCCATCACCAACATTATTTTTAAGGTATACCATCTCTTTGGATAATATTTTGACTAATTTGAACACATTATTTAAGTCTTTCAGTTCTTTCTCAGGTGGTTTGGTCAGAAGAAAAGGCTTCTTACCGATTTCTTTATTTTCTTCAGTTTCTTGGTTTCTACCTAGAGAAAGTGTTTCTTTTTCTACTTCCTTTACTTCTTCAAAATTCTCTACTAAAGTTAGATTGTTAGATCGCTTGAAAATCATGATTATGGAGGGATGTAAGGAAAAAGTACAGTATTGTATAGTTAATGTCTCGACATGTGTGACACCATCAAGAAATGTTTTTAAAACATTGGTGAAATGTTGATTAAAGTATTTTACTTTATCTTTCTTCTCCATGTTGAGAGTAACTAGTTCCTTAAACAATGTTGCAGGGATTTGTATCTTCTCTGAAATTTCTAATAAAATATTTATCTAAAGCATCCCAACTCCTTATGGAGTCGGTTGGAAGATTGTAGTACCATGTGGATGCATTACTTTCAAAGGTATATGGGAATAACCTACAAACTAGGTCTTCGTGTTGAACATTCATAAGCCAGACTTCTAAGTAAAATTTATTTATGTGATATTTGGTAGAGCATGCCTTGTCTAAGTCAAATTTGGGTAATTTCCTTTTTGGGTGTTTGGTAAAGTCGTGAATGACTCCAGGCGGGTTCAATGCTCCCTAAGACATCCAAGTGGGAATATTATTTTGATTTCCATCCATGGTGGGGTTACCACCAATATCTGCTTCAAATTTGGGATCAAATTCAAAGTGGGCTTTAGAACGAGAATCGATAGGAGTAGAGCCTGGAGGATTAGTGGGGATTTGATCCAATGGGTGAGGTATCTACTGCAAAGAAACATCAACTATGTTTTCAACATATTCGACAAGAATTTTTGATTGGTTAACATGTCTACGAGTAGCTCTTATTCTAGGTAATGTAGACGCAATGGGTAGGTGACTAATCAACTTAGCTAAGGAACATGTAATTTGGGGAGTTTCATCAAACTATGCATGAGGAACAACATATAAAGTTTCAGGAGTTGTTTAAGGGATTCCAGTGGAAGGAATTTCAAGAGAAGGGGAAGCATATTTGTAAGTGATTTCTAGCTCAAGATTGTCCTGTGAAGTTGGGAAAAGATGAATTAGAGGTTCACCAAAGGTGTAATTAGAATTTTGTCCAAGAGAATATTGAGTGTTTCTGCTAGCCAATATGCAACTTAGGCCCTCCTTCTAGTACCAAAATATTTTGACGTGGGAAATATTCTATTCAACATATAGGGGTAAACCTCGGTATGAGGTACCAATCAGACTTCACATAGTTTGGATTAGGAGACCCATCCAGATTCTGGCTGAGATGCCATTACTGGTATGACAATGAGTGGATGGTTTATGATGGAATAAATTTCAAATTCAAACAATGCTAATGTAAAAATAAACCTATTCTATCCTATCCTAACCAAGAGAATTAAAGTTAACATATAAATAGATAAGAGTCTTGTCATCCCCTACATTTAACATTTCAGTAGATAGATGTTGAAGGGAAAGACAAATACCATTAACACGCACATAAATGAATGAATGACATGAAAATTCCACAACATTAATTCATGCATGCAAATCTATTCATCATCTAAGAACAATTCATTAAAAGAGAATAGTAATAACTACAAAGACTATCCATTCACAAAAGAAAAGTCTAGTTATGGAAATAAAAATCTTATAGTGCTTCAAAACAACAAGCATTTACTTGAAGAAGCTCATCGAAAAATATTAAAAAGAATCAAATCAATTCTCTCTGTCAAAATGGCCATGGGGGATTCTTAATATTACTTGTAGCAAAAATAGTTTTCCTCCAAAAATTACAAAGTTGAAGAGCCCTTACAAAATGGGTTCTTTATGGTCTTTATAACCCTCCTTGCTAACAACTTCTTGTGACTTATTGAATTCCATAAGAAGTAGTTACAAGAATCTTCAATTTTCTATTAGTATACATAAATACAAAAAGAAATGACGAGGAGAGACAAAATTCAAATTTCATCATATGCATTTTAATTATTTTTTTTCTTTTATGTAGGCATCCTAGACTTCATGATATATTGAAATAGAAATAATTGTGTGATAAATTAAGGACTCTAGGGTAACCTCATGAGCTACTAAATTATTAGAAAGGGTCTTCATGTCCCTAGTTATATTGACAATGAAATCCTAGATCGTATTCTAGGCTCTGGTGGGTTTTACAAGATGATCATTCATTAAGTCAATCATCACTTTGGATGGGGTTCTAGAATTCTTCTAACTTTCTTTCATGTTTTCTTCTAACTTTGTGAAAACTTGCTCATCTAATTTCAACTGGCCCAACTCTTCATTTCTGGGTTGATGACCTTGGAATTTTAGGATAATACCCAATTGGTGGAGTTTGGCACATATTGCGAGTGAATTATTTAACTCCTTTTTGAGTTTCTCCCCGACTTGTTGGAAATTATCGAGGGAAGTGTAGTTAAGATAAACTTTCTAGT
>ML799641.1:646365-656398 GCA_009831015.1 Picea engelmannii
TCCTTCACCTTTTCTTCCTTTCTTTGATCTATTGTAGTTGTAGATAAATCATCATCTTTCCTTTTTTTGTTTTTCCTCCTCTTTTGAGTGGTCCTCTTCCCCCCACCTCTTCTTTTGAGCTTCTATGGATCTTTGTTAATATTATATTATACCACCACTTTATGGGTTGCATATTCTTTTAAATATAGCATCATGGTAGGTTCTATATCTGCAATGAATCTCTTCCTCTTCCCAAACATTTGACATGTAACTCCATCTATATTTATGGTTGTCGTAGTGGGTGTTGATGATGTTAAGAGGATCATGCCTTCATAATATTTCTTCGCTGAAGTGGAAAGAGGCTAATTTTTTCACTTGTACCTATACTTCTTTGATTTCTTTGAATGAGTACAAACTGACCCAAAGTGGGAGAGGCAAAAATATTGATTTTTTTTTATCTCTGTACAATGTTGCACCTACCCGATTTATCATTTTCTGATAGGTTGTCTCTTGCAGAAACAACTTGATAGGGATGAATTTTGGGACTATATGGGGAGATTTGGTGGCCCCATAAACCCTAAGGTATGTGTTGTACTTGAGTAGGTACTAGCCACATACTCTCCCTACAATGTCTTGAGCCTTATCCTTCATATAGGGTGCATGAGAACATAATAGGATTTGGTAGAGAGGAATCAAGAAATTTTCACAAATTTTTTGATATTCAAAATAGTACTTGTGCTCCCACAATAATTTGTGGTAAATATGAATTTCGGGGTCATTTGGATGCCATTCCCAACCCATATGCAGATATGCATGAACCGCTCACATCATATCAAGAAGATATTGTATATTTTAACCTTGTACAATAAGTTATTGCAAATAGATTCTTAAAAAAAATAGAAAAGAGACAATGGAAAACATATGCATTACAGAAAGATTTTACCCTAGAAACCCAAACTAGGAAAACCAACAACCTATTTAGAGTTTCACCTCTAATATTCTATTCATCATCATACAACAGTTGTAATACAATGCCCTCATAAAAATAAGATTTCCTCCTTGGGTGAAAACCCCAACATAAATTCTACCCTTAGATCTGTGACTTTATAATGAATGATGCATATTGACTATGAAATTACAATATTTTACAAGGAATTTTTCCCAAAATTTTCCTCGAGGGCACACTGGTCCCCATGTCCCCTAGCCATGGGGGTAGAGCCCCCGCAAACCCCCTTCATTTGGAGGCCAGCCCCAAAAATCCAGGAAGAAGGTGGGTAGGACTACCTTCATATGAATCAGGAAGATATTCAGGCTCCACAACCAATAGGCTTTGCCCCCCTGTAGTCATGCAAAGAATATAACACATACCTAATAGATATGATGACATGTGAAAGATGGGAAATTTTACAGGAATCTATGTTCTTCACTCCAGTGAGTGCTTGTTCTAAATTTGAGGATAAGACATCTACCTAGTTAAAATATGATCCAGAGGTTGTGACATAATAAATAAGGGGAACCCATTATATTTTTAACTTTTGGGCATAAGGTTCCTCGTAAATCCTACATAGCATCACCATTGCATATTGATATGGTGATCTGAGTGAACTTGTAGGATATTCGTTAGAATGCATGATATTGAACTATTTTCATGGTTTGTACCAATGTAACACACCTGACCCCCTAAACCTTACTTAGGTTGGTGGGATGTCAACGCTGGTAGGATGTCAACTTTCCTCTTCTTCTCATGACATGCTATTGGACTCACCAGTTGTTTAAGTGAGGAATTCTCTTATCACAATTTAAACCAAGTTAACTCTTATTAATTCTCAGAAAGGTTTCTCCACTTAGCTTATTGAAGTACCCATGTGCCTAAACACCCTCAATCAAACAATATGATTTGGTTATCATCCTCAGATCAACAACATATGGGTATTTTGGGCCATTGCCATCAGAATTCCCAACCATATAGGTTAATCTCCCCTCTGCTAGTGATATTCTGACATATCATCCCCGGATATCTAATGGTATTTGGAACTAGGGTTTCAATGACTATGATATACATTAGAGTCCCCATCCATTTGACGGTTACTCTTTTCTCAATCACCCATCTCAGATGCTAACAAATGGGACCCACATAATCTATGGCTGAGATTAAATCTCCCCCATATATCGATCAACTATCCTTCTCCCTTCTCAAAATCCCTCACTCTTGGGTCGTCTCCGCTATGGCTCCACAAACTACTCCAAGTAGCTCACTCTGACCACACACTCTCTAATGGGCCAAACAATCCCTTTTAGTCTAATCCTATGGTAAGATATCCAGGGTTAATACATATTTCCCATCAAGGTTTTCACATCCTCCTTCTCGAAGCGATTATTTCCAAATACAATGGCTAGGATCTCACAAAACACCTCATTGTGGATCTACGGTCTCCCTAGTTCTTGTTGTTGGACTCCTATTTCAGTCCTCCTTCTAGACATATGACAACCCCTCCTATTGGGGACCTATAATCATAGGTAACTTGTCTCTTCGACTGTTGATTTGGCGTTTCTCTCGTGATGATGAAGTCTAGCTTGGTTGATCTCGTTTCTCCCCTCCATTCATTTTGCTCGATCCCCCATCACCCTGCTGCATCCTTCATCCACGCTGCACCCTCTATCCCTTGTCCTTTTGCCCCGTTGACTACCTCTCATCCGCCACCCATTCATGAATAAATGAACTTAAGATTAAAGGAAAAATCAAATAAGTTAATTAGATTAATTGATAATGTTAGTAATTAGTAAATAGGTTAATAAAGATAGGGTAGTCAGACAAAAAGCTAGGTTAAAATCTTGTTAGAAATTAATTAATCAATTAAAAATTAATTTAGTTAATTATTAATTAATTAATTAATAGTTAAATTAATTAATTAAGTTAGTAATAAATTAATTATTAATTAATTAATTAATAGTTAAATTAATTATTTAAGTTAGTAATAAGGTTAGTGTTCCATTAATTTAAAAAAATTAAAAACAAATTAAAAAATATGAATTAAAACAAAACATATAAAAAACAAAACACAAAACAAATTAAATATAAAAACAAAAAGTAAAAACTTAAACAATTAAAACATATATAAAAAACATAAAATATGAAAAAACAAAACATAAAAAACTTAAACAAAACATATAATAAAATAATATTAAAAAACAAAAACATAAAAAATAAACTACCCTAAGTCCTACCCACCCCCTGCCTCAACGCATCTTAAAAACATCACGTATCACATAAAAATAAATCAACGGTCGTTAAAAATTCCGGACCCCCCCCTCACCATCCGGAGTTTAACAAGAGGGGGGGGTCCGGAATGGTTGTTTCCCTTTACCACTTTTTGGACTGGTGTCGGATCCCCATTCCAGCGGACCCCCCCTTAAAACCTCTTACCACCTCAGGGCGGTCCGGAATACCACCCATCCCGAAAAAAAACCACTTTCCTAATTTTTCGCCATTTTTCCTATTTCGGTATGTCTTCTTTCAAAATGGATTATGGGAAAATGAAGATGGATTTTCAAAATCTGAGAGAGGAATTTTCTCAAAATGGGATTAATAACAAAAACCTCTCTCATTTTTTTCACATGTGCCACGAGAAGGGAGAATCGAAGCCATCTTTGAGGCCGTTTTTTCTAGATTTTCACTTTTCCGTTACAGTCCTGATTTTGCGGGAGCTGTTACGGCCAGATGGAGGCGAATTTGGCGAAACCAAGGAGATTGTTGTCCATAACATACCCATATACAATAAAATCCTTCATTTTTTGCGCAGGTGTCAGCGTTGAAGAGAAAACGATGTCTGTTCGGACCCCTTTTTCGCAGAAATTAGGCCTGTCTTTCATGGCAGACAGTTCCAGATGTTTGGGGATTTATGGCTATTTTTGGCCGAGGCGGTTGAAAACGAATTCCAAAACTTATGGGGAGGTCTATCCTATTTATTCAAGGGATTTTAATGTAAATAGGTTCGACCTGTAGGTACCAGAGAGGGGAAGATAATCTAGAAACACTTTCTGTTTTGTCAAGATGATCAACGGGTTGAAGTGATTTGGAATGAATATTAAGACACTGGATTTCCAAATTCTTGTGTCATGATTCGTGGTGACGTTTTCTGATGTAAACTGTCATTTTCACGTTTTTCTCATATTGTTTTCTTCCATCATTGTTTATAAGAAAAATATAATCAGGATTTGTCTTGTACACCCTGATTTGGCTTAAAGCAATGTTTATGTTTTCTTCTACAAATTGAATGTAGAATTCAGATGAACGTTGCTCTGCATTTGAGATGATTCTTAACCCATTCTTCTTTTCCATATTACAAAATATTGAGATCCACTGTCATGGCTGCGTTGCCTGGTTACCAATGTTCTTGGTTATTTATTCATTCATCAATTTTAACTTGTTGACTCCATTCTGCCCAATGGCCTTTTCCTCTGTTGTCAACCAAACCCTCATCTAAATATATCAAAAAACCCCAACCCCATACTTTCATAGCTATCATAACATCCATTCCATACAAACCAAGTTAAAGTGAATAGAGAGATCCCTCTCTGAGTCTTGGAGGGCTAGATTCAAGACTCGAAGTGGTTTCGATATTGCCTCTGTGACTGCCATCACAGCCTTGGGAAGATTACAGAGCGCTAACAGAATGGCGACCATACTGGGGAACTTTCCCCAGTAGTACACTTCAAAGCTCCAAATCTAATCACTGATGGTGGACAGTGACCAAACACAAGAAGGATGAGAGAATTCACCTGGCGACTCCAAATCATCTCCAGACAGTGCCAACTCGAAGACCCCACTGGAGGAAGAACCTAAAGAATGGCCAAGCAGCTTAGAAAGGCCAGGTACTCAAGCTCAAATTGTATTCAAGACATATTTGGTTTTATCTACAATTATGTTTTGTCTTATTCTAAGCTAGATCAACAGTATATTGTTGAAGATTACAATGACCACCTATTGATTGATGAGCCCCAAGAGATCAGATCCCCAATTGTAGATTATGTACATTCTCATACACTTGTGCACATCCCAGATGCACCTGTAGAAACCCTAGTGAGACATAAGCCTCATGCTTTATCTCCTACTCTTTCTAAACCTATGGATGGTTGTGAGCCTCTTGCTTCATCTCATGTGCTTGCAAAAGTCCCAGACAGATACAAGCCTCTAGATTTGCCTCCTATTCTCCATGACCTCCCTGTCAATTACATCAATAATCTGCCCAGGTTTGATGGAGAAAATGGGAATATCACTGCTGAAAAACATATTCAAAACCTTGAGGATTTCCTTGACCTTTATGAGGTTGAAGATGATGATGTCTGTATCAGGATTTTTTCCCTGTCTTTGCAAGGTAAAGTTAAGAATTGGTTTAGAAATCTGCCAGCTGCAAATATCATAAATTTTCATCAATTTATGCAAGTTTTCCTAGATAGATGGGTGGTCATGGGAAATGTTTTCCTCGTCCTAGAAGAGTATGACCACTTGAAAAGAAATCCAAGGGAGACAATACATCAGTTTTCAACTAGATTCAATAAGGTATATCATGCAATACCTGCTGATATAAGGCCACCCCCAGGATCAACTCACTTGCATTACCTAGATGCTTTCGATCTTAAGATGGCATTTTAGTTAAGAGAAAGGAACACTGTAAGTCTTGAAGAAATGCAAAAGGTTGTAGTTGATGTGGAGGCCAACTTGTTGATCAAAAGGTCAAAAGTAAAGAGCAAAGAAAAGGAGCAGTTGAAGTCATCAGAAGCTAAACTGGACATTTTGGCCAGTGCCATGGAAGAGATGATGCAGAGGATCAAGAGGAAAGATGAGCTTGTTGTCCAAAGATATAATGTTCCATTGACGGTCACTGTCCCCAAACATTTTTTTTCTCATCCTTGGTACCATGGTTTGGATAATGATTCTTTCATGTATTCAATTCACAACACAGTCAAAGATGAAACTCCATCTCAACTTGCAGAGGAACAACTAGCTGATATGATGTGCATGTTTGATGATATTCCCTACTTGGATAATTTACCCAAGTATGACCAATATGATGATGATCAAGAGTCTGAAATAGATGTTGACTGTTCAAAAAAACCAGCAACATGTTGTTGGCAGGAAATAGATCATTTACAGTTCAGATATGACAATCAGCCCTTGCACAACAGTCATGACAGCGATGAGGAAGAGGCAGAAAATTTCATAGTAAGGGAAAAATTATTGCCCCTATGTTTCTCTTCTCTTGAATTTTTGAGAGGAAATTGTAAGCAAGTTGTCAATAGTAGAGAGGGAGAATTTGTTGATCAACTAGGTGAAGATGTCATTGTTGATGAGGAGGTTGTTCTAAATCCAGATTTGTTGCCATTTACCAACTTTGATTTTCAAATTTCAGAGGAAAGATTAAGGCCTGAGGCAAATTCTGAGTTAATCCAAAACAACTTTGTACCATTATGATTTAATTCATTTCAGTTTTTGAAAACGAATCTTGAGTATATGCTCAAGGATAAATACACAGAAAATCAAGAAGTTGCAGTTGAACCAATGCAACCATCAGTTCAATTTCTACAGGATCCAATATCTAATGTGTTGGATGAATGGTGTTGTCAAAGTCTTCCTCCATCATCCAGCTATGGGATAAAACGTTGTTATGATATTGACATGATCAGGCAGTCAACTTCATTGTCTTTTCCAGCAGAAGTCACATTACAAAGCCCATCAGAGCAGTTGCAGCCATGTTAGGAAATGCATGAGGATGAAAATAACATAAATATAGTGCCAGAGCATGTCGCTTACTTGGAAAAATCCAAAAATCAAGGAACATGTCATTTCTACCTTGATCCTATAGATACCTATATGGAGAATTTTTTCACTGTAGAGCCTCAATCTATCTCTCACAGTAATTTTTTTTCTTCAAAATTGTCGAGGTCTCTATGGTAAATATCAATCATGTTTTCAGCAATGGCCTTTACACTTTGCAGTTTTAAGTCTGTGGGCAAAAGATCAAGCTGCGCTTTTCACTATGATAACGAGCAGTCAAATAGTCCTCTGGTCTCAACAACTACTTGATTGGCTGCATTGGCATTATTGTATCATTTAGAATGATGAAATTGTCAGTAGTGTAGGGTAGGTAGCAGTTTTGAATAAGCTCAGTCATTTGAGCATCTTTTCAGTATTGTATGATTTCCAGGAGAGTTTTCATTTGATAGTATCTAGTTCACTGTTCAGTCAAATCTAAGCCAGTTCGAAGATTGTAGTTGCAGTGACTCCATGGCCCAAATAATAAAGCACCGGTAACTCGTTTCTTCGACTATTGATTTGGCGTTTCTCTCGTGATGACGAAGTCTGGCTTGGTTGATCCCGTTTCTACCCTCCATTCATTTTTCTCGATCTCCCATCACCCTATTGCATCCTTCATCCACACTGCGCCCTCTCTCCCTTGTCCTTTTACGCCATTGACTACCTCTCGCCCGCCACCCATTCACGAATAAATGAACTTAGGATTAAAGGAAAAATCAAATAAGTTAATTAGATTAATTGATAATGTTAGTAATTAGTAAATAGGTTAATAAATATAGGGTAGTCACACAAAAAGCTAGGTTAAAATCTTGTTAGAAATTAATTAATCAATTAAAAATTAATTTAGTTAATTATTAATTAATTAATTAATAGTTAAATTAATTATTTAAGTTAGTAATAAGGTTATTGTTCCATTAATTTAAATAAATTAAAAACAAATTAAAATATATTAATTAAAACAAAACATATAAAAAAAAAAACACAAAACAAATTAAATATAAAAACAAAAAAAAAAACTTAAACAATTAAAACATAATGAAACATATATAAAAAACATAAAATATAAAACAAAACACATAAAAAACGTAAACAAAACATAAAAAATAAACTACCCTAAGTCCTACCCACCCCCTACCTCAACGCATCTTAAAAACATCATGTATCACATAAAAATAAATCAACGCTCGTTAAAAATTCCGGACCCCCCCTCACCATCTGGAGGTTAACGAGAGGGGGGGTCCTGAATGGTTGTTTCCCTTTACCACTCTTTGGACAGGTGTCGGCTCCCCATTCCAGTGTACCCACCCCTAAAACCTCTTACCACCTCAGGGGGGGGTCCGGAATACCACCCATCCCGAAAAAAAACCACTTTCCTAATTTTTCACCATTTTTGCCTATTTCGGTATGTCTTCTTTCAAAACGGATTCTAGGAAAATGAAGATGAATTTTCAAAATCCGAGAGAGGTTTTTTCTCATCATGGGATGAAGAAAAAAACCCTCTCTCAGGTGTTTCATAGGTGCCATGAGAAGGGAGAATCAAATCCATCTTCGAGGTCCTTTTTTCCAGACTTTCACTTTTCCGTTACAGTCCTGATTTTGCGGGAGCTGTTACGGCCAGCTGGAGGCGAATTTGGAAAAACCGAAGGAGGTTTTTGTCCAACACATACCCATATACAATAAAATCCTTCCTTTGTTTCCCATGTGTCATTTTTGAAGAGAAAAATATGTCTGTTCGGACCCCTTTTTCGCAGAAATTAGGCCTGTCTTTCATGGCGGACAGTTCCAGATTTTTGGGGATTTATGGCTATTTTTGGCCGAAGCGGTTGAAACCGACTTCCGAAACTTATGGGGAGGTATATCCTATTTATTCAAAGGATTTTAATGTAAAGAGGTTCGACCTAGAGGTACCAAAGAGGGGAAGATAATCTAGAAACACCTTCTGTTTTGTCAAGATGATCAACAGGTTGAAGTGATTTGGAATGAATATTAAGACATTGGATTTCTAGATTCTTGTTTCATGATTCGTGGTGAATTTTTCTGATGGAAACTGTCATTTTCATGTTTTTCTCATATTATTTTCTTCCATCATTGTTTATAAGAAAAATATAATCAGTATTTGTCTTGTACACCCTGATTTGGCTTAAAGCAATGTTTATGTTTTCTTCTGCAAATTGAATGTAGAATTCAGATGAACGTTGTTGTTCGCGGTCAATCTGTCACCAGGTGATAAAAATGGAGACTGCTCTGCATGCCCTGTTGGGTTCACCAAGGTAGAACATCTGTGGCAGCAAGGGTTAACAGAAAACAAAAAACAAAACATAATACAATCTATCTAACAACTGAAAGAAAATAACAATTCGAAAATAAACAAAAACATCAAACATGAGACAAGGGAGTCGTCAATGGTTCCAGGATTGATCTATTAGCGAAACCAGAGCACACACTGAAGACAGAGATAGGGGTTCCCTCTCCCTCCAGCGGAAGGTCCTTCGGGGCCCTCAACACAATGCTTTCCTTACAAGATGAATAGAACTGAACTGGGTGGTGAAAGAACTCTGGGTTATGCCGCTGATGGATAGCTTGTCAAAGACTGAGCTCTGAATCATCTGGACAGCGTAACTTTGCTTTGAATTCTCTGCTAAAACAATGAGTCTTCACGGCTATTTATAKCATTTTTCCAGGMGGTCACGTAACCAACTTTCGGTGTAAACACGGACCTGTTTAGGGTTCACTTAAGTCATTAATTCACCAAATTTGCAGAGCCGACCCTGATTCGAGAGTCAAATCATCTTGGGGGCCGGTCCATAGGCGGTCGGGAGGCCGACTTAAGCAATTAGTGCGCCATATTAGCAGATGCGCGGCTTTTTGTGTGGACAGTCGCGCGTCGGGCGCGCATGCATGCATAACACGTTTTTGTCCCGCGCATACGCGCGCGCATCAAGCTGCTGTAAAGCGCCCTTCAATTTTTGGTTATTTTGTATAGTTTTTGACCCTTCTGGAATGCTGTGAACTTAATTCAGTGCCATGAATGACTTCATTGCTGTTTTGATGATGTGGATTTCTTGTTGCCATGTGCAGACAAAATTTCAGTGATAAAAGATGCCCCCTGATGGATGAGGTTAGGAGCATACGTATAGCCGAAATCCATCAATGTTTCTTCTACTGAGAATGTTGTTGTAAGGGAAAGAAATAGTGGGACCCTTCGGAGCGATCCGTTGGAGGAAAAAGGAACCGGTATCT
>ML799641.1:670117-707125 GCA_009831015.1 Picea engelmannii
GAACATCTGTGGCAGCAAGGGTTAACAGAAAACAGAAAACAAAACAGAATACAATCTATCTAACAACTGAAAGCAAATAACAATTCGAAAATAAACAAAAACATCAAACATGAGACAAGGGAGTCGTCAATGGTTCCAGGCTTTATCTATTAGCGAAACCAGAGAACACACTGAAGACAGAGATAGGGGTTCCCTCTCCCTCCAGCGGAAGGTCCTTCGGGGCCCTCAACACAATGCTTTCCTTACAAGATGAATAGAACTGAACTGGGTGGTGAAAGAACTCTGGGTTATGTCGCTGATGGATAGCTTGTCAAAGACTGAGCTCTGAATCATTTGGATAGAGTAACTTTGCTTTGAATTCTCTGCTAAAACAATGAGTCTTCACGGCTATTTATAGCATTTTTCCAGGCGGTCACGTAACCAACTTCCGGTGTAAACACGGACCTGTTTAGGGTTCACTTAAGTCATTAATTCGCCGAATTTGTAGAGCCGACCCTGATTCGAGAGTCAAATCATCTTGGGGTCCGGTCCATAGGTGGTCGGGAGGCCGACTTAAGCAATTAATGTGCCGTATTAGCAGATGCGCGAATTTTTGTGTGGACAGTCACGCGTCGGGCGCGCATGCGCGCATAACACATTTTTGTCCCGTGCATACGCGCGCGCATCAAGCTGCTGTAAAGCGCCCTTCAATTTTTGGTTATTTTGTATAGTTTTTGACCCTTTTGGAATGCTGTGAACTTAATTCAGTGCCATGAATGACTTCATTGCTGTTTTGATGATGTGGAGTTCTTGTTGCCATGTGCAGATGAAATTTCAGTGATAACAGTTGCTCTGCATTTGAGATGATTCTTAACCCATTCTTATTTTCCATATTACAAAATATTGAGATCCACTGTCATGGCTTCCTTGCCTGGTTACCAATGTTCTTAGTTATTTATTCATTCATCAATTTTAACTTGTTGACTCCATTATGCCCAATGGCCTTTTCCTATGTTGTCAACCAAACCCTCATCTAAATATTTCAAAATACCCCAACCCCATACTTTCATAGCTAGCCTAACATATATTCCATACAAACCAAGTTAAAATGAATAGAGAGATCCCTCTCTGAGTCTTGAAGGGCTAGATTCAAGACTCAAAGTGGTTTTGATGTTGCCTCTGTGACTGCCATCACAGCCTTGGGAAAATTACAGAGCGCTAACACCTCCTATGACGATCTTCTTACTGGATCTAATGGTCTAGAATTCTCTCGATTCATTCTTTGATAGATGGACGGTTCTCGTCGATTCAAGACTCTTCCCATCGGAGCTCAAATATGACCTCACGTTAATTACTCCAAAGGTATAATCATCCAACCAACGGTCTAGATTTTCTCACTCTACTGAAACAATGGTTGAAAACCTACCCAAATTAAAGAGTTGGTTTCCTCCAAAGTAGCAGTCCAATTTCTAACTTAAACATTTCAAGGTTTCTCCTCTGGCCTTTTCTAAGGTTCTACCAACTACTAAGTGTTGTGGGAATTTCAATTTTAAACTAGCTAAGTCATTTCATCTAGGACTCAAGTGAAGTTTTTCATGTCCTGGAAGCTTCCCACCTAACCCTCAATATTTTCAAGGATACAAATCATTCCAACTTGACTTAACTTCATGATTTAACCTATTTATGTAGTTAAGGAAAATAAGCACATTCATTTTCATACATAAGTTTAATTCATCATTTACACGCATTCATATTTTCCCATTAAACCAAAAACCAAATATTTACATCATTATCATACTTTAAACACTCAAGTTAAATACTTATCTGTTTAGAGAAAATATCAACAACCAATTGACTAAGAGATGACAGCTTTCTTCCCAACCTCAAGCCATATTGCAGAGTGCCTTCCTACAATATGCCACCCCTGTGTGAAGCCATGATGTCAAAGGGAATGATTCAGCTAGTATTTAAGTTCATATGATCCAAGAAGGTTACTTTCCTTCCTCCTTTGACAATAGTAGAAGTTTCCCCCTCCCCACTGAGCTCAAGGATTCCACAGGTTTATCAGGTAGTTTATCAACTGGATTTCCTCTACACAAGGTGTTCGACGACACTGATATTCCAAAAGAGGATTGACACCTTTAGTAACCACTCACACAACCAGATCAAAGATAAACACACCAATATTTTGATGTGGTAAGACCCCTATGGGGAAACATCCACGACCCATCCAATGCGGCCACTTGGAGAAATTTATTAATGTAAAAGAAAAAGATTACAGAGAGATTTTACAAGAGAATTTCTCACAATCAATCAACGGAAAATGATCGTCCATGCTATTTAAATAGATATCATGGACCAATCAGGTATTAAGCCACAAATCAATGTGTATGTTAAGATCGAGGAGAACATGAACCGTTGGATAACTCTATGTCGGGAACATATCGTCACCATTGGATTTCCTAACTACAAATGAATACTAATGCATACTAAAGAAACACACTAATAAACACACTTTTACCTAATGACACATTAGACCAAGAAGATCTTAACTAAATCCTAAGTGTCTAAATATCCTAACATCCCCCCTTAAGAACAACTTGGGATAGGATTGAAGGATTTGAAAAAGTGACACAATAGAATAAGGAAGGAGGCATTAGATCTTATGCCCCCTTAATGACAACTTCCTAAACTCCTAACATAGATCGAATTTTGAAAAACTTCACTTCTTTAAGAGACTTGTGAAAATGTTTGCAACTTGATCTTCTATAGGGAAAAATAACACTTCAATAACTCTATCATGAATGAGCTTTCTGATGAATTGCATGTGTATCTCGATGTGTTTGTTGCGATGATGTTGAACTAGGTATTTAGCGAGCTTGATGGCACTCTAATTTTTTCACCAAAGGCTAGACATATGTTGCTACTAGAATCCAAACTCTAAAAGGATCTATTGAATCCACAAGGCTTCGTAACTTGCATTTACCATTGCTCGGTACTCTGCCTCTGCTGAAGAAATTGAAATACTATTTGTTTCTTACAGGCCCAAGTGATAGGTCTTGAACCAAGGCTGAAAACATAACCTGCAGTAGACTTCCGATCATCAGGGTTGTCGACCCAATCTGAATCAGTGAAACCAACCAATAAAGGAGTCCCCCCTAAACTGTAATGTATCATGAAATGAACTATACCCTGGACATTATGAATTATCATTTTAGATTCTTTCCAATGGATTTCATGGGGTGTTTTCATATACCAATAAACAAGACCATCAACAAAGGAAATATTAGGATGGGTATGATTCAAGTATAAGAGGATACCAACTAATTGATGGTACAAAGTGACATCAACTTCAGGAGAAGTACAGGTGGGAATAAGCTTGACTCCGGACAGGAAGGGAGAAGAGGTTGGTTTAGAATATTCCATGTGGAAGCGACGAAGAATGTCACAAGCATACTTAGTCTGGGAATGAAAAATTCCTTCATTGGTTTGCAAAACTTGGAGGCTAAGGAAATAGTGAAAAAATCCTAAGTCTTTCATTTCAAATTTCTTCTTAAGGATGGTTTTCACATGGTTTAAAATTTTTTAGTCACTATCAATAAGGATAAGTTCAACAACATAAAGAACAAGGATTATGAGATGGATTCCTAATTTTTTGGTATAGACATTAGCATCATAATGACATTGAGAAAATTTGGTGTCAATAAGAAAGTTGTCCATTTTGGCATACCAAGCTCGGGGAGATTTCTTAATACCATAAAGATATTTCTTAAGGTGACAAACAAGGCTAGAGTCATTTTGTACATAGCTAGGAGGTTTTTACATGTAGATTTATTATTTCAAATCCCCATGCAAGAAGGAAGATTTAACATCCATCTAATGGACCTCCCATTTATGTGAGGAAGTAAGGGAAAGAACAAGGAAGATGGAATTCATTTGGCTACAAGGGAAGAGGTTTCATTATAGTCAATTCATTCAACTTGGGAAAATCCTTTGGAAACTAACCAAGCCTCGTGCCTTTCAACAATTCCATAAAATGCATACTTAGTTCTGTAGACCCATTTACATATGACAAGTTTTCTTCCTTTTGGAAGAGGTACAAGATCCCAAGTATCATTTTCCATTAAAGAATGATACTCTTCATTAAATGTTGTATCCCAATCTGGATGACCTGAAGCTTCTACAAATCTCTCTAGATCATGAGTCTTTGAAACTTTATCCAAAAGAGAAGAGGCTCATTGGATTTTTCAACGTGTTAGACATTGATCTGGAGGATCACTAAAAAGATCACTAGCTGCTTCTCGTGTTGAACAGACCCATCTAGGAAATGATGGTGTTGGTACTAGTTCAGGTTCGATGGACTCATTTGGAGGAAGGTGAGCAGGTGGAGGTGGATTTTCATCCTCACTGTCATCATATGAAGAAGAAACCAAAATAGAAACAAAAGAAGGAACAAACATCAAATATGGATTACAGGCCAAAAAAAGCACAATCATCGATTTAGGCTCACAGGCCAAGAGATTTTCATCAAATTTAACATCTCTTATAATAATAATTACATTACAATGTGGTTGAAGAAATCTGTAACCTTTGACATTTTCGGAATAACTAACAAATATACACTTATCACTTTTATGTTGCAATTCTTTCCTTTTATCATCAAGAATGTGAGCCCGTGCTATACTTCCCAATACACAAGAGTGGCTTACATCTGGTTTAATTTTAGTCCAAGCTTCTTTTGGTGTTATATTTTTAAGAGCCTTTGTGGGAGTAATATTTACTATGTAATTTGTACAATTGATGGCTTCCGCCCAATACTTTACACTTAATCCCTTGGATTGGATAAAACATTTAGCCATTTCTTTTAATGTGTGGTTCTTTCTCTCATCAAAACCATTTTTTTGTGGTGTATATGGAAAAGTGTGTTGCATTTGGATGTCCTGTGTAGTGCAGTAACTTGTAAAATTATTGTTCACATATTCGCCTCCATTATATGTTCTTAACCTTTCAATTTCGTGTCTAGATTGATTTTCTACAAGTGCCTTGTAGGCCAGAAACTTGACAAAAAATTCACTCTTGATTTTTAAGAAGTAAACCCAAGTACGTCTGAAAAATTCATCAATGAAAATTAAGAAATACTTACACCCAGAAAAAGAAGGAGACGAAAGTGGACCACACAAGTCACTGTGAACAAGTTGAAAAGGGCACGAAGCATGCCAAGAGGCACATTTGTCAAAAATGTCTTGATGATGTTTGTCGAAAACACAACTGTCACAAACACCATCTCTGCATGAAACAAGAGGAAGGCCAGTCACCATCTATTGATTACATAGTTGTTGTAATGAACGATAGTTTACATGAACAAACCGCTCATGCCAAAGTTTGCTCAAGTCATCGCGATGAGAAACAAAAACTAATGGAAAATACGATGACCCAAAGTTGTCAAACTTATACAACCTAGTAATATCATCAACAATTCAAGTTGCAAGAACATGTTGAGGATCTTTGAGATACTTGATTACAACTTGGTGAGGTGAAAACTCTACAGTTTTACCTTCACCTGAATGAGTGATTTGATATACTGATAGAAGGTTACATGAAATACTTGGAACACATACTACATCATTGAAATGACCATTATCTACCTAATATGTTATAGATCCTACAACACTAAGATATCTATCATCACCAACAAATATTTTATTGGTTTTACATTCATTTAGATTAGAAAATATGGCTTTCTCTTTAGCCATAATATAAGATGCTCCAGATTCAATAAGCCACTCATCAGAAGAAGAAGTAGAATTTGCATTGAAGGAGAAACCAGAAGCATAAAGTGCATGTCCATGAGAAGAAGAAGAACAAGTAGAATCAATACTAATGTTTTACTTCTTCATCACTTCTTCTAAATATGCCATCTTCTTGAAACATTTTGACTCATCATAACAATATTTCCCACAAAAGTTGCAATGTCTGTCAGTCTTCTTATTTTTAGAATTTTCTCCTTTGTCACTATTAGGAGTTGAAGTTATCCAAGTGGGTTTGGGACCCTTGGTTTGCTTGTTGTTGTGGCGAGGATGTTGCTTCTTGGGATTCTTGGGTTTATCTTTTTGTTGGGATACTAAGGATTTGTTGGAGGTACCTGCAGTGTTGATCACTCCAAATTATACAAGCTTATCTTGCTCTCTAATCAAAGAATCATAAAAGGACTCAAGAGTGGGTTTTTAATAATMTTTACCTAGAGCCTTTGTCATGGCATAAATAGTAGATACAAACATAGAATATGCACTACCTAGCTTAGAAATAATAATATAGATGCAATTCTCTTCCTCCAGCTTTATGTTACATTYTTCACATAAAATTCTAAGTGTTTTAAACTTAGATAGATAGTCTTCAATGAAAGAAAAATCATTTGGAATTAAAGTCAATATCTTATTTTCTAACTGATGTGCTTGAATAATATTGTGTTTACCAAACACAGATTCATTATTTTTCCAAGCTTCATCGAGGTCATCAATTTATTGAAGGTGGAACATTAAATCAAGAGAGATGTACATTCTCATCAGTTCACATGCTTCGTCATTATATTATCCCATTTGAATTTATTTTCATCATCAATGGGTCTTTTTTCCTTTCCCAATGTAATCTGGTACAGGCATTTACTTCTTAATAAATCCTCCATATGGGATTTCCATTGGAAGTAGTTGGTGTTGGTAAACAAAATATAACTAGAATAATCCATATTAAATATGCAGATAATATCAATTTAAAGACTCAAACTAATTATTTGTATGAAAAGATCTCGAAAAATTAGGTAGTTTAAAAAAACAGCGTTGAAAACAGACTTTGAATGTGAAAGTTATGATATTTTGAAAAAAAAAAACATAAATAGTAACCAAAGAGCCATGTGGCAAATAGAAGTTGGTCCAAGTGGTGATACCCCTCCAAATAACCTCACTTTTACAAATAAGTTGTTTTATGAAGTGACCCACTTTTATAAAATGAAGCAGGGATCACTTTTACAATGAAGTTACTTTATAAAAGAAAGTTGCATGAAAAATAAATAACCTTAAAATAAAATATCAAAGATACTTATAGTGATTCACTTTTATACTTGAAGTGAAATGCACTTTACAATGGATGCATGAACTTTAAAAAAAAAAGTAAGAAAAGAGAGACTTGAACTCAAGACCTCTTACTTAATAAGGCATATTTTAACCAAGTGAGCTAGCAAAACATATTGTATTGTTTAGAAGGAGGATTGTTGTCGTTGTTGTTATGGAAGACGACATTGGAAAGAATGCTCATAAAAAACTAGTTTCACACAAGAAAAACATTTTGTTTCTCGATGACAACAAGGGTTAGATCTCAGTTAGCTTACCGGGAAAATGCACCATTTCCGATATGTTTCTGATTTTCCGAGATCGCACGGGGCATGGGGAAAAGAGCATATGTATATCCAAAGGAGTAGTAACCTAGAAACAAAAAACACAAAATTGAAATAAAACTTAAATAATACTCTACAAAAAATTTAAAAATGGCATATTCAGGCTTTAAACCTCTGGATCTGACTGAAATGGCCATATCTTGGGAAAATAGAAACAATTTTGAGTGAAACAAAAAGTGTTCCTGAATTAAACGAGCACTCTAGACGCAATGGAACAGTCCTCTTAGCCCAAAAATGTGTGAAAATGGCATAAAATAGAGATAAAGAAACTTGGCTTCACGATCTTGATCTACAATGGGAGTGGGTCTTCAAACAAGATCTGATACCCTGCTCGACAACACAGGTATTCCAAGAGAGGACGAACACCTTCAACAACCACTCACACAACGATACCAAATATCATCACACCGATATTTTGACGTGGTAAAACACCTATGGGGAAACATCCAAGGACCCAACCAACGTGGTGATTCGGATGGATCTTGGTGGCCATCCACCTTTTCCACTGAATCACCATTTTTGAGTCTATGGTTTTGATAAACCATGATAATCACCCTTTTGATGGGGAATGGAATGTAATTCCATCTTTATTTGTTAATTATAGACATCATGTAATGATTTCCTAGTGGTCTTATGCACATGCCTACATCATAGCATTAATGCATCGAATCCCATTAGAACTCCCAAGTTAAGTGCACTCAGGCTAGAGTAGTACTGGGATGGGTGACTTCCTGGGAAGTCCTAGTGTTTTACATGCCTATGAAATTTTATAAACTTGGTCCAATTTATCCCACATGTTGTTGGAGTTACTTCACACACACCTAGGATTTATTTTTCCTAAGGTTATTCCTTGTTTATTAGTCACAATTAGTCATTATCTAATCTCTTATATTCTAGGGGAGAATATTCCACCTAGAGAATATTCTCTTTCAGTTGACACTTTAGTTTGACTATTTGAGTTGAGTTTATATTTTGCATTGGTTTTGTCACCATGCAACATTGGGATCATCACCAACTCACTACTCTTTGTTCAGTTCATTAAATGAATACTAGTTGACTAGTTAACTCAGCTAGGTGCCAGTTCACTCTCGTAACTGCCTGAGAGACTAGACTAGGTGGCAGTTTACTCTTGTAACTGTTGGTGTGTGTCCAGATCAATATAGACCACCACTATGGCTCATTATTTACTCATGTATCCTATATGTATGTATTGCAAATTATTCACTCTTTGAGTGTGGAACAATGGTTAATGAGAATTCTTCCATTCGTTCTCTCGTTCTTCTTCGTTTTCCAATTCTCTCTGAAAATGTGTGTATTATGGTTTAGCTAGATCTATTCTATGCAGGTTCAACACATTTACATGGTATCAGAGCCGACGGACTGCTAAGAAAAATCTATACCAAAATTTTTTGTAGGTACAAAAGATTGAAGACAACAAAAAGATGGATTATTCGTCGAAAATACTTCTCACGCCTCATAACTATTCGGAATGGAAGCCAAAAATTATGCTTATGCTCAGATGCATAGGCTTGTACCAAATAACTATGGAAATGGAAGTAGAACCCAATTCTGTCGATGAGAAAAATGACTTTCTCAATAGACAAGATATGGCCATAGGATGTATCCTCTATTTTATTTCTCCTTAAATTCTCCATCATGTATATGATGACTCACAAGAATTCACTCCAAATTAATTATGGACCAGAATGGAGGTTCTATTTGGGAATAAAGAATATTGTGAAGATTTCATGCAGGAGGTCGAATAGATAGAGCCAGAAGAGAAGCCATAAGAAGATCAAACCTCTTATTATGAAGAGTCTTCTACAAAAGTTTTTGCAGAAATTAGTATTCCAATAATTGAAGATGATGTCTACTCCATTTAAGATTTGTTTTCTGAAATTCATGTGGAAGATATATGGCATGCATCTCAGGAGTCGCATTCAGACACTTTTGCATGCACCATGCATGCATCTCATGAGTCAAAAAGAGAGCCGCGCACATCAGACGCCATTTTGATGTTTTCTGAGAAAAATTTGTAGAAAAAAATTGGATATTTAAATTCCTCTCGTGAAAATATCCAATTTCAAAAAAACAATCGTCCAAAACGGAGTCCGGAAAGTGAAGTTATGATCGTTTTAAACTCAACAAAATTTCAACATTTTTCTGGAAACGGCTGCACGGTTTTCAAAATTTCATCCAAAATTTATTTGGATATTATTCATTACAAGAAGATAAAGTGGATATGTGTAGAAATATCAATGATGCATATACTTCATCAGATCTGTGCAGACATCTACATCTTCAACAAAATCTTCAAAGAGCATAAACTTGCACAGTTGTGAGGTCTTCTTGGAGTGAAGGACATGGTTCCTTAACAAGTGCCTTTTGTTCCTTCTCATTTTTTATTTTATGCATTGTAATTTGAGGGGGGATTTTGTTCCCATGAGCTTTTCCCTCTTTCCTCGTTTAGTTTAGTGTATCTTTTGTATTTGGGTACCTAACATGGCCTCGTAGCCGGGACCCATTCTTTATTTTCACCATAGTGATGTTCAGGGGGGGTGTTGGAGTTACTTCACACACACGACTAGGATTTATTTTTACTAAGGTTATTCCTTGTTTATTAGTCATAATTAGTCATTATCTAATCTCCTATATTTTAGGGGAGAATATTCCACCTAGAGAATATTCTCTTTCAGTTGACACTTCAGTTTGACTATTTGAGTTGAGTTTAGATGTTGCATTGGTTTTGTCACCATGCAACATTGGGATCATCACCAACTCACTAATCTTTGTTCAGTTAGTTAAATGAAGACTAGTTGACTAATTAACTCAGCTAGGTGTTAGTTCACTCCTGTAACTGCCTGAGAGACTAGACTAGGTGGTAGTTTACTCTTGTAACTGTTGGTGTGTGTCCAGATCAATCTAGACCACCCCTATGGCTCATTATTTACTCATGTATCCTATACATATTGTAAAGTATTCACTCTTTGAGTGTGGAACAACGGTTAATGAGAATTCTTTCATTCTTTCTCTCCTTCTTCTTCCTTTTCCAATTCTCTCTGCAAATGTGTGTATTATTGTTTAGCTAGATATATTTTGTGCAGGTTCAACACATTTACACATGCATCATGCGAATTGTTCTCCTCTCACTATCTCATATATAGTTGAGGTGAAGGAGGCCCTTTAAGTAGGAAATGGAGTGTGATGCAAAGTTGGTTGCGAATGAAGTGTATCCAACATCTCTTTCTTTTCAAAGATACGCTGCCCCATTCTGCCAGTTTGTGTTGTACAATATTTTTCTATCGTATTCAGTAATAGAAGTTGGGTATCACTTTATTTATGTGTTTTCTTCTATATTTTTGTGTATTTCATTTTTATATCTCGGTTATATTTCTTTCTTCATGTCATTCTCATAATAATCTGGATCACTGGTATTTTTATTTCTCAGAGAAGATCCATGGCGAGGTCAGGGTATAGAGATTTGGGTCTCGATCTAGTTTCTCTTGAGGAAAACCTCTCTCGCTATCCCAAGAAACCTCCCATGGAAGAAGAAAAGAGAGACGACAGAGCATGATATCCTTTCAAGATGTTTCTCAAGGAAGCTCTTGTGCGACATAGGAACGACATGATGGAAAACTTCACTCAGATCCTTCGAAGAATATCGATGGCGGCGACTGAGGCATATTTGAAAAGAAGCCATTCCGCAAGAGCGACACCCTTAAAGGTACAAGTCAATTTTGATATCCCCTTATTTGAAGGCCAGATAGATGCAGATTCTCTAGAAATATAGTTGAATCTTCTAGAAGGTTATTACTCAATCCAAAAAATTTCTGACAGTGAAAATATCACCTTCATGCTCCTTAAATCCCTTCCCCGTGTCAGATCTTGGTGGGAAGGTTACTGGGAGAGGTACACCGCAGATGAATATACACTATTTGGGAGAGAATTGACTTGGGCAACCTTTGTAGATCTTCTAAAGGAGGAGTTCTACCCTGTCGGAAACTATGATGACCAATATATGAGATGGACAACTTTGTGTCGGAAAAGAGACCAGATAGTGTTGGAGTACACCAACATCTTCCATACCTTGCACTAAAATCTAGGTATCAAATACTCAGAGTGACACCTGGTTTTGAAGTACCGCAGTGATCTACACAGGTACATCAAAACAAAGATGGATTTCTTGGAAATATCCTCACTGGGAGTTTCTTATCGATATGCAGTCAAAATTGAGCAGAAATTCAAGCAACAAAATAATTGGGAGAAGCATGGAAAAGGAAACTCTAACTCACATAATAAAGGATAGAGAAAGGACGACCAACCTTAAGAGACATATCCCCAGATGCAAACAAAGAAGGGTAACGGGAAATCTAAGAAAGACATTGGAAACTGGTGTGAATTCCATAAAATACCTTGGCACAACACTGATGAATGTCACTCAATACATTCATCAGTGGCCAAGCTCAAAGACAAAGAGACGAACCCTGACTTGGACCTCGATTCAGAAAATTATAAAAGGAAACAAATCATTGATGCAGAACCCATTGCTACTGTTGCAACTGCAATAATACAACCATAAGAGGATCTTGAGGAGGGGGAGAGACTCTTCCATTCATAGATGTGGGTGAAAGGGACCCCATTTCATTTTATTGTTGATACTATAATCCAAAAGAACATCATCTCATCAGAGGTTGTCAAGCAGTTATATTTTCCAACAACACCACACCTACAACCATACAACATCGGGTGTCTTCGCCAGGGTTAAGATCTTTGTGTCAACCAGTAGTGTCACATGTCCTACGCCATCAATCCATTCAAGGATGAGGTATTGTGTGATGTAGCCCCACTGGAAGTTTGTGATGTTCTATTATTCCAACCATATATGTGGAGGTGTCAAGATGTTTATGAGTCTCAACCCCGTAGCATCATTGTTACTCTGGGGGGTCAACTATACAAGATACTAGAGGTAGTTCTAACTATTGTCCTACCAAAACAATTCCAAAAAGTAATCTTTCATACTGCAAAGTTTATCCTCTTCACAATCCGATCAAAAGGTGAACAGAAGGACACTGCAACCATTGAAGCCTCATCCCAAGACCTTTCTATCCAACATTATCAGATCGACAAGATTGTATAAGAGTACCAAGATGTTCCTGTTGCATCTACGGGGGTGCCTCCACGCTGCCCATTCAAGCAAGATTGTAATAGAACCCTTCATACTCTCCATGCTACATCTTCACTGACAGAGTCCTCTAACACTCAGGTAGATCATGCAACTAGATTGGTTGAATGGATCCAACCCCTCCAAAAATAGGTTCATGACAACCTTCAACAAGCTAAGAAGGATAGATTCTTTAGCAAGGAAAGAAACACACCAAGATTCAGATCTAGCAGAAGTCTCCCTGTCTCCCAAGAGAACTTGACGCAATGGGGACCATTTCTTCCTAAGGGGGGAGGAATGAGCTAGATGGATATCGGTGGCCATCCACCTTTTCCACTCAATCACCATTTTGAGCCTGCAGTTTTGATAAACCACGATATTCACCCTTTTGATGGGGAATGGAATGTAATTTCATCTTCATTTGTTAATTATAGACATCATGTAATGATTTCCTAGTGGTATTATGTACATGCCTATAGCATAGCGTTAATGCACCATATAGTGTTTTACATGCCTATGGAATTTTATAAACTTAGTCCAATTTATCCCACATGCATCATGGGAACTATTCTCCTCTCACTCTCTCATATATAATTGAGGTGAAGGAGGACCTTTAAGCAGGAAATGGACTGTGGTGTAAATCTTGTTGCGAATGAAGGGTAGCCAACATCTCTTTCTTTTCAGAGATAGGCTTCCCCATTCTGCCAGTTTGTGTTGTACAATGTTTTTCTATCTTATTCAGTAATAGAAGTTGGGTTTCTCTTTATTTCTGTGTTCTCTTTTATATTTTTGTGTATTTCATTGTTATATCTCGGTTATATTTCTTCCTTCATGTCATTCTCAAAATAATTTGGATCAGTGGTATCAAAGAAGTCTGCTCCTTGTTATTTCTCAGAGCAGATCCCCGATGAGGTCGGGGTATAGATATTTGGGTCTCGATCTAGTTTTGCTTGAGGAAAAACTCTCTCGCTATCCCAAGCGACCTCCCATGGCGGAAGAAGAGAGGGATGACAAAGAAGGAGATCCTTTCAATATGTTGCTCGAGGAACCTCTTGTGCGATAGAGGAATGAAATGATGGACAACTTCGATTAGATCCTTCGAAGACTATCAATGGTGGTGGCTGAGGCATCTTTGACAAGAGTCCATTTCGCAAGTGCGACACCCTTCAAGGTACAAGCCAATTTTGATATCCCCTTATTTTAAGGCCAAATAGATGCAAATACTCTAGAAAATTGGTTGAATCTGATAGAATGTTATTACTCTATCCAAAAAATTTATGATAGTGAAACTATCACCTTCGCACTCCTTAAATCCCTTCCCCATGTCAGAGCTTGGTGGGAAGGTGTTGGAAGCCCACAATTTTGTCAAATTTTATCATAAATTAAAGTCATCACAAAGAGATAAAATCATGTTGTACCTGCATCCACCTTATGTTTATAAATGATTATGTATTTTGGCTTCAAGGAGATTTATTGGGCTAGCTCATTATAAGAGTGTTTCATTTTTCTATCATTTTTTTTTGTTTGATTTCATGATTGTAAGAATGAAATTAAAACAAAATTTTGTCTTGGGTAATCATTTTACAATTTATGGTTTCTTCGTTTCTTTTTCCTAAAAGATTATGCCTCAAGGGGACCTACTTGTTTATAATTTTTAATTTTTATAAGCTTATTGATTAATCCCCTGCCACATTTTTATGCACTATGGGAAATATGACTTGATCATATTTATGGCTGATTGTATGGTTTGATCATTCATCCATAATCGCGCTGCAACCTTGGGTTAACAATCGATACATGCTTTTTGGTATATCAGTCATATCGCTTTCATGTCACTTGGTACAGGTCGGATGTACTCGCGACTACACCTCACCCTGTTGTCCTGTACTTTAATGACCCCCATTCATTGTTTGAATTGGCATTCGATAGTGGTTGAGAATTTTATATTCATTATGTGTAATGGATCATAGATCTGCATGTCCCCTGGTTTTCTGTCTCTCCAAACTCAAGTTATCAAATATGACAGTCTCTCATTTTCGTAGGTATTGGGTCGTTGTGGTTTTCACAGACCTCTCCTTGCTACTCGTTTATTGGAATTCAAAGCCTCCCTACCATGATATCCGATGTGTCTATTTGACAGTGACCATGGCTCCTGTGGTTCGAATTGAACCAAATGACTCTGAGTTTTTTTTTTTAACCCGTAATTGCATACATGAGACATGTTTTTGCAGGAGGTTTTCTTGGCAAACGGTTAAGAATTTGGGGAAACCGTCCAAAACCCATTTCGGAAATGGGGTCATTTACCTTCCTTGTGGCCATTTGTTTGAGAAACTAGACCATTTTAGAGATATGTCTCATTCTTTGGAGGGCCAAATCTCATAATTTTTGTTGCGGTTGAGGTAAGCATTTTTTTTTTTTTCTCAGAGATTCAAGCATGTTGATGTTTTTTTGGGGGGTTTCAAGTTATACATTCCTTTCTACCTGTTCATGAGTCTGTGTTAAATGTCTAAAATTTATCAAAAGTAGAGTTTAAATCCTTTGTCTTGGTCTCATACAAATTTTGTTGTTGTCACTTTTAGCTCAGATTGGGGATACTTGGGAAAGCTTCCTGAGTCTGAACAATTTTTCCCAACCTGAAAACACAGTCGAATCACCTCTGCGTTCTAATATAAACCCCAATTCTGATAATCCTGTGACCCAGATTTAAGGTTTCAATTCACATAATGACTATGAAATTAATGAATCTATGTATGTTGCTTTGCAAACCCCCATGGGTAAAAAATCACGATGTATTTTTCGCCCAGAAATTCGTTGGAACAGGTAGTGGATGTGTTAAAATAAAGGATTTCTCCTACCCCTACTATCGAGCTGATTCAAGGTTTTATTGACAAACCAACTGTTAATAAAATTCGCAAAAATGAAGAAACAGGGTAACTCATTTTTGAGATTTACAAACAAGAGGATTAAGAAGCCTAATAATATGATCATTAAAAAACTAAAAAAAATCATCATCATAAATTCAGATTTTTCAAATTGACGAAATAATAAATAGTTGTTTGTTTTTTGATTTGATTCTGTTTGAAAAATAAAATAAATAGATTTTGATTTTTGATTTTTACTATTTTAGACTAGCTTCAGAATCTTGTAGCTTATCTATTTCTGAATGTTAGTTGACATTATTTATGAATATCAATTTTGTTTTTTAATCTACAAGAAAATGATAATTATGATGTTGTTTACATGGAGAAACCATCTTGGATCATATGCTTTGTTATTCAATAGTTCATTTCTTTTATTTTGATAAAACTTTGATATTATTTTGATAAACCAACTCCTACAGGAGTGGTTTCCTGTTATGCTATTTTTGTAAAACTATCTATTTTTGGGGACTGCACTCTATCTTGCATGATAAGAGTTGGTCAATCCAAAACTAGTTTAAATAGTGATCATTGTTAGTGGTGAAGACATCTTTGGCTGGGACACATTATGAACATATGATTTTGAAAACTGATATGGAGAAGTTTCTCACCATTTGGCTTTAGACATGTGTGATGCTTGCCCCGTTATGTTTTTTTAATTGCCTCCATCTTATGAAATATTATTATGTTTGATGCAAATTTAGTCTGGTTATCATATGATATTTCATATTATTAAGTAGTTTGATGATGTCTGTGATTTGTTATTCCATTTTACATCTGTGATCAATCCTTCATTTGATTATTGTCAATTTATTCTAGATATTAAATGATGGATTATATTAATGCTTTGGATTGAGTTTCCTCTCTTTATAAGTGTTCATTATCATAAGATCACCAAATCTATACATTTATCATTTTGTTGTCATATTCTCACTCCAATGCATCTTTGAGTTTGCTCTGGGAGTATTAGCATTGTTTTGTTACAGGTTTCCCTCATATGCAGGATAGTCAAGAGCTTGAATTGTACAGGAAGATAAATTCAGTTTAGTTGATTAGTTACAGGTTAGTTCACTTGTTCTTTAGTTTAATTATTTATCAATGAAATAAGAACAACTTGAATTAGCTTTGATTTTTTATCTATTCTTATTTCAATTATATTTGTTTAGCATTCATTAGTTTTAGACTTTTAAATATTCAAAACAAAAACAAAAAAATGTATGTGATTTCTTTATCTCTTCATGAACACTTTTAAGAAAATTCATTTTGCAAGATGTCAAGTAAATATTGTACACTGTACGTTAACTGTTTATAATCATTATACATATTCATGTTTCATTTGAACATTTGTAATTAGTAAACTTATATTCTAGTATCATAGCTTTTAGATTAGTTTCATTTCTTTTATTATTTAGGACTTTAGTTGGCCAACGGAGCCATTAAACCCATCGGGTCATTTCATTCCAAATGGCTTGGGTTATTTAGATAACCCTGGTCTAGATTTGACCTTCCAGTTGATGGTGTGTCACATACACCCGTCAACAAAAGGTTATTGGGAGAGTTACACCGCAGATGAATCTACACTATTTGGGAGAGAACCCACTTGGGCAGCCTTTGTAGATTCCCTAAAGGAGGAGTTCTATCCTGTCAGAAACTATGATGACCAATACATGAGATGGACAAATTTGCGTAAGAAAAGAGACCAAATGGTGTTGGAGTACACCAACATATTTCATACCTTGCGCTCAAATCTAGGTATCAAATACTCTAAGCGACATCTGGTTTTGAAGTACCATAGTGGTCTACACAAGTACATCCAAACATAGATGGATTTCTTGTACATCTCCTCATTGGGAGCTGCTTATCGACATGCAGTCAAAATTGAGCAGAAATTCAAGTAAAAAAGTAAGTGGGAGAATCATGGGAAAGGAAACTCTAACTCACATAATGAAGGACAGGGCAAGGAAGGCTTCTCTTGATCAAAATAAAAAGGTTATAAAGGGATTTTACAAGAGATTTTCTCACAATTGATCACCAACAAATGACCCTCCATGCTCTTTAAATAGAGATCATGGACCAATCGGGTGCTAAGACATGGATCAATGTATTCTTTAAGTTCGAGGAGAACATCAACCATCGGATCAATCTATGTTAGGAGCATATCGTGACCATTAGGTTTCCTAACTACAAATGCATACTAATGCATACTGAAGAAACACACTAAGAAACACACTTGTACCTAACAACACATTAGACCAAGTAGATCTTAACTAAATCCTAAGTTTCTAAATATCCTAACAGGAGTCCCTTCTCTGCTATACATTCCCTAGGCGACTTCCCCTTACCAGTATAGGCTTATGTCCAGTAAGTACCAATATGTGTACCTTTATCGCTCTAGTTTGGATTCGTGTATCCTATGTTTTAGGGTGATCATCAATAGTTTATAAACGATTCTTATTTTCTTCTAGGAGATCTATCCATTCACTTCTCTTACTCAGATCTGTGCAATTGAACTCCTCAGTTCATCGCACCCTCTATACGTGAGCCTCCAACTCACCAACTCTCCTCTGATCCTTTCATTGTTGCTAATTATTTCTCTTTTTTTGTGTATGTTCTCTCTATCTCTGAGTGTCTCTTTCACATGTTCGTGCTCTCTTTCTCTATGTTATTCTCTCTTACGCTTTACACACCTTTTCTCCTTCTACTTGGTGATGTTTTCCACCTTTGGTCTCTTCCTCTGTCAATCCTTGGGATTCTCGTGGCTTCTGTAAGAAGTGACCTCCATTCAAGGATATGAATTTTGAAGGGGCATGTAATTTTCCAAACTAGGATAGATGGGATTTCATGTGCCCTAGATAGAGGATTTATGTCAACCCAAACTCACATTTTGCTTCCTTGGAAAAAAGTGATTGTTCCTCCATAATGGTGAGAATCTCATCCACATGATTCACGTGTTCTTCCCATGTCCTACTATAGATGAGAATATCGTCAAAAAATGTTAGTAAAAATTTCCTCAACTATTTGCTGAAGATATGGTCCATGCATGATTGAAAGGTAGTTGGTGCATTATTCAACCTAAAGGGCATGACTAGAAACTCGTAATTCCCATAGTGACACATGAATGTTGTTTTATGTATATCCTCATCCTTGAACCAAATCTAGTGGTACCCCGATTGCAGATCAACCTTTGAGAAATACACTACCCCATGCAGCTTATCGATCATCTTATCAATCCTATCTATTGGGTATTGATTCTTGATGGTATTTTTATTTAGCACCTTGTAGTATATGCACATCCTCATAGTACCATATTTCTTCTTCGCTAGTACAATTGACGAAGTGAAAGGACTAGAACTAGGTTGAATTTTCCCATCTCTAGAAGCTCCTTTATTCCCTTCTCTATTTTGTCCTTGAATCTCTTTGGATTCTTGTAGGGAGCATGATGATGGGCATCAACCCTTATTATAGGTAAATGACATGCTCAAACCCTTTGTCCAGTGTTCTCCTTGCTAGAAATGGTTCAAACACTCTCTCATGCTTTCCCAACAATGCCTGGATATCCATAGGGTAATGTTGGGGTTCCTGTGATGGTTTCCCCATAGTGATCAAGCACTATGTTATGCAAGCCATGTCCCCATGTCTAAAAATGGCCTCCATGTGTTGTTTAAACACAATTCTAGGGGAACCTATCGACATACCTCCCAGGACAACTTGTTTTCCATCCTTGTCCTAGAAATCCATTATCATGTCCTTATAATTCATGTGAATATCCCCCAAAGAGTATAGCCACTGAACTCTTAATGCCACATGAGTATTTTCTAAATCCACGATGTAAAAATCATCGGTCAATGTGTAGTTACCCAAGGTTAGTTCCAGTCCTAGGATTCGCTGAGTGCACATCATGTTGTACTCATCTTCTACTACCACATTGAATCCCTTGAAATCCTCTGTAGGGATCTTCCTCCAGTTGACAAGTGAAACATCAATGAAATTGTGGATAGATCCACCATCCACTAATGTCGTAACTCCTTTCCCTTGCACAATGCCTCTAATATTGAAGGTATACTATTTAGGGACTATTGAAAGTGTGGAAATGGTTATCCCCTTAGGGATACCTTGCAATGGCACCTACTCTATAGTCAGTGAGGGATCACTATTGTCTTGTTCAATACCTTTTTCATCATTGTCATCCTTCGCATCAGAAAATATCTCAATATAATGGACTTTACCCTTTCCCATACATCTATGACCTAGTTCCCACATATCTTTGCAGTTGAAAAAAAGATTCTTCCCTTATTTCTCTCTGAGTCTCCTCATCCTTTTTGTCCTTCCCTGTCCATGAATTCTGGGGAAATTTGGTCTCCTTGCCTCTTTGAGGGATGAAGGATTTTGTCGAGGCCTTCTTGTTGACTGCATCCTTCATATCTTGGGATCTCATGATGGCCTCATGCAATGTGGTTGTTCTAAATTCCTTCACCCATCCTCTCAAGGGTTCAACCAGTCCTTTCGTTAATAACATCACCAACCTCTGCTGAGAGATATCTATCACCATAACTGCCATTCTATGAAATTTTGTGATGTATGCTTATGATGTGCCTGTTTGTTTCAATTGTGCCAACTCCCTGAAGTGTATTTGAGGGTCCTTTTGTGATGTAGGAGCATCGTATAAAGCCAAAGGCACACGCCTAACCAAATGAGACAGCTGGAAAAGCACCAATGCACATTTTGAAGTGTTTTGAAGATTAATGAATGGACATTAATGTAATAGCTAGGGAAGCGTACTTACCTTTGTGTTTTGGAGATTGTAAATACATCTTGAGCGTTGCTCTCATCTGCCGAATGTAGAGGCATTTATGCTTAATGAATGTAAGTAGGTATATTTAATTTAATAGATTAGACAGTTTTAGGAGCGTAGTAGGTAGGAGGGAAAATGGATGATAGGCACCCTCAACCCTTGTATCATTGTAACATAATTCAGAATTCATAAGCTGTAGAGCTACAGAGAAGAATATAGGAGGACAAAGAATTTTATTCATTTTAGTTGTTATTCGCCATGTACAGGAGCACTAGAATTAATAGAAGAAAGTTTTGATTCCAATCTATGTGTTTGTTATGGTTGTTGGAACCACCTGTTAAATGGTATGTTGCAGGCTTGTTTTCATTCTCTGTGTGCATTTTATTTCAATGCCAATGTGTGTGTATTCTCTAGAATTCTATGTTGAATGTTTGAATTTTGGATAAGGGGAGAATGAGTTTCAGTTGTTTCTCTTTCTGAGAACTCCTACAAAGAGTGTAGTGGAGGGTCCACAAGGAGTGCGTCGACCAGGTTCTGTTCTTCATCTCAGAACCCTCAGAGTAGATTCAAATTGTGTCTTTACAGGAAAAGAGTGCTAGTAGAGCACAGAGTTGTGCAAGGTGTGCGCAGGCTGGGTGGAGTCTTGGATTTTACCAATCCAAGAGAGAAATTGAGAGACTTCTATTGCAAGGAGTGCACGGAGTGAAAGACCCAAAATAACCAGAGGTTATTTGAAAGATGTTGCAAGGAGTGCGTGCAGGGACCCTTTTGGAGGCCTTGAGTTTGCAAGTGAAAGCTCAAGAGGGTTAGAACCTTTCAATTGTTCCAAAGGGAGACGGACGTTGAATTTTTTCATAGGAATTAAGTTCAAGAGGAAGGACGCCAATTCATTTGGCCAGAAGTCCTTGAGAAGTTGAATTAGATGGTTGAATCACTTCAGGAGGAAGTGCCGAAATCCCGTGAACCATTGGATCTCTTAGAATAGCGAAGAGATTAGGACTGAGTGTCTTTTCAACACCCATAAACTCAGGAGGAGTAGTCACTGTCAGATCCGGATCAACAAGGACCATTGATCTCATATGTGAATTCGCGTATCGGAATTCGGGGAATCGAGTGACCAGTGGTTTGGGTCAAGTGTTGTAGATTTTCGATTGGCAAAATCCGGATATAGCCAGGACTGTTGGATCGAGGGAGGCACACAGTCGTTGATCTCACCGAAGGTATGATTTCAGAGTCAGGTATCCATAGAGGAAGAGGAACGGTTGTTGGTTGCCCACTTGAGTCGTGAAAGATGGAAAATCCATCTGGACAGGTGGCAAGAACTCACCCCATAAGTAGAGTAAATAAAAAGTGACAGGTGGCATGCACCCATCTCTTTGGGTAGAGTCAACCTTCATTGATGGATCGTGTTTCGGGGATTCACAAGGGGAGGGCAGGAGAAGTTGGTGCTCCAACTCGTGAAGTTACGAGTTGCGAAAGGTGCTTGCATAAGGCTTGGTTGTGGTTCTATAGGAAAAGGGGCTAAAGAGAGGGGATTACACCTTAGCCCATTTTCATTTCACGTTTTAGCTATTGCCAAGGGCCAATGAATAGTATTCAAAGCACCCCAACTCGTGAGACCCGAAATCCTTTGCGAGCTTAGGCAAGGAGTTTAATTAACCCTTGTCGAGGTTTAGAGAAGATCATGCGTGGATCTTGGCCTGAGGGAAGGAGGTCTGCACCAGTTGTGGTATCAGATCTCAGAACAAGTTCTTTGCTTTCTGTAGTAGGGAGAAAAAAGGAATTTTATGTCCATGCCACCAAGAAGAAGAGAAAGGGAAATTCTTGATCCAGTAGTGGAAAGAGAAATGTGTGAATTACGTGTCAGGATTGATGCTATGGAGACAACACAGAGGCGCACAGTTAACGCTGGGAATATAAGCGAAGATGAAAGTGAAAATGAAGCTGAAAATGAAGAAGTTGCAGTCGAAGATGATGCAGAAGAACGATTATTCAAGTTTGTTGCTAGGATAGGTGCTAGGGAAAAAATCGACATTCCAATGTACGAAGGCAACTTGGATGTTGAAGAGCTTCTAGATTGGATTAGAGCTCTAGACAAATACTTCGACTATGAGGATGTCGAGGAAGACAAGAAAGTCAAACATGTCGTTACTATACTTAAAGGACATGCAACACTATGGTGGGATGAACTGCAGGCTGATAGACGTTGCAAGGGCAAGAAGAAAATCAAAAGCTGGGATAGAATGGCTGCAAAAATGAAAGCCAAGTTTATACCTAGATATTATCAGATAAATCTGTTTCAAAGGATGCAGAACTTAAGACAGAAGTTGATGTCAGTGAAAGAATACATTGAAGAGTTCTATAGGATAAACATCAGAGCAGGTCATCGGGAAAGTGATGATGAGAAAGTTGTTAGTTATATGAATCGTCTACGATATGACATTCAGGACGAAATGAGCATGATGACCATCCGAACTGTAGAAGATGCTTATCATATGGCTCTAAAAACTGAAGAGAAGCTGAGCCGAAAGCAAGGTCAAAGAAGTCAAGGCAGAAGTCAAAGAAGAGGCAAGACGAGACGATTGCCCAGGATAGAACTCAGAAACCTAAAGAAGAGGGAAAGAAACCTCAAACTAAACCTGAGAGAGGAGGAAGCTCATAGGGGAGGCAGTATGCTGATAGAAATATTTTTCCTCGAGCTAGAGGAAGAGGAAGAGGCAGAGGAGGTGAAGTGAAATGCTTTGTCTATGGAAAAATCAGACATAAATCCTATGAGTGTCCATATAGGAAGAAAGATGGTGGTGAAACTCACATTGTCGAGGCTCAAGGATAGAATGTTGAGGCAGAGGACGTTGAGTGCGGAAGATCTTTTATGATGAGGAAAGTTCTCTTGAAACTAGAAAAGGAGCCAAAGAACCCATCCCAAAGAAACAGTCTGTTTCAGACTGCTTGCAAAACCAAAGACAGGTTATGCAAGGTCATAGTAGACAGCGGTAGCACAAATAATCTTGTATCTATAGAAATAGTATAAAAACTGGAGCTGGAGACTGTTGCGCATCCAAGCCCATACAAAGTTTCATGGCTACAAAAAGGACATCAGGTAAATGTCACTGAACAATGTTTAGTTGAATTTAAAATAGGAGGATATAAATATGAGATATTATGTGATGTCATTCCCATGGATGTTTGTCATCTATTACTGGGTAGACCATGGAAATATGATAGAAATGTGGTGCATGATGGGAGAAAGAACACGTACACTCTGGAAAAAAGTGGTAGGACGCACATGTTGTTGTAGATTAAGAATAAAGAGGTGAAAACAGAGATGAGAAACATTGTACTTCTCATGAGTGGGAAGGAACTTCTTAAGGAATTCAAGAAGAAGGAAGACACACAATTCATTGTGGTTAGGAATCCCATAATTATTCTGAAAAACACTAGGATAGATGATTTACCGAAAGAAATCTAGGAGTTGCTAGAAGAATTTGTTGATATAGTAGTGGAAGAACTACCTTGTTCATTTCCACCTATCAGGAGTATAAGCCATCATATCCATCTTATACCTGGAGCCAGTTTTCCGAACAAAGAAACGTACAGGTTGACGTTGCAGGAGAATGAAGAAGTTAAGAGACAGGTCCAGGACTTAATGGACAAAGGATTGATTCAGGAGAGCTTGAGTCCATGCATTGTTCCAACAGTGCTCATCCCAAGAAAGGACGGTGGTTGGAGAATGTGTACAGACTCAACGGAAATCAACAAAATTACCATCAGGTACAAGTTCCCATTGCCAAGGATGGACGACTTGATGGATTTCTTGAGTGGAGAATTTTTTTTTTCAAAGGTTGATTTGAAAAGCGGATATCATCAGATTATAATGAGAGAAGGTGATGAATGGAAGATAACATTCAAGACAAATGAAGGGTTGTATGAATGGATTGTCATGCCATTTGGCTTGATAAATGCACCCAGTACTTTCATGAGGTTGATGAACAAAGTCCTGAAGGATTTCATTGGGAAATTTGTCATTGTATATCTTGATGATATATTAATTTTCAGAAAAACTAAAGAAGAATATTTAAAGCATTTAGCTGCAGTGATGAGGAGGTTGCAACAAGAGAAATTGTTGATCAATATGAAGAAATTGTCATTTATGAGGACATAACTCATTTATTTGGGTTTTGTTATCTCTGCAAATGAATTGAGAATGGATCCAGAAAAGATAAATGCAATTAAGGATTGGCCATCACCGAAGAGCGTGTTTGAAGTTCGAAGCTTCCATGGTTTGGCTAGCTTCTACAGGAAATTCATCCGAAACTTCAGTGGAATTAGCACACCGATGATGGATACGGTGAAGAAAAGACATAAATCTTTTCACTGGACAGAGGAAGCAGAGAAGAGCTTCAACCTGCTGAAGAAGAAGATAACTGAGCAACCAATTCTGGTTTTGCTAGATTTTAGCAAGACATTCTAGGTCAAGTGTGACACGAGTGGATTTTCCATTGGAGTGGTCTTAAGCAAGGACAATAGGCTGATCACATATTTCAGTGAAAAATTGAATGAAGCAAAGATCAAGTACTCCACGTATTACAAAGAATTCTATGCAGTCATACAAGCACTGAAGAAATGGAGGCACTTTTTGGTTCCCACGGAGTTCATTTTGTACAACGATAATCACGCTTTGCAATTCATGACTCAACAGGAGAATTTGAACCAAAAACATGCTAAATGGGTTGAATACATGCATAATTTTACTTTTGTGATCAAGCATATTTCTAGAACTGCTAACAAAGTTGTTGACACTTTGAGAAGGAAATGTTTTCTTATGCGGAAATTCAAGGTCAAGACTTTGGGTTTTGATAACCTCAAGGAAATGTACAGGGATGATCCAGACTTCAAAGAGGCATATGAGGCATCTGAGAATCCAATTCTCAGGGATAGAAGCCAATGGACTGAATACATGATCTAGGATGGATTATTGTTCAAGAGAAATCAACTATGTATTCTGAAATGCTCCATGAGGGAGAATTTGTTGAAGGAAAATCATAGCAGAGGATTGGTCGGACACTTCGGTCATGAAATGTTTTTCTCAAAGTTGAATGGCTCATATTTCTGGCCAAGGATGAGGACAGATGTGAATAAATTTGTGGACAGGTGCATAATTTGTCAACACATGAAGGGAAAAAGGTAGAACACAGGGTTATACCAACCATTACCCATACCAGAAAGGTTGTGGGATGCCGTGAGCATGGATTTCATATTGGGACTGCCAAGGATACAAAGGGGATATGATTCAATATTTGTAGTGGTAGACAGATTTTCAAAGATGACACATTTCATACCATGCCAGAAAACCAGTGACGCAACTCATATTGCGAACCTATTTTTCAAGGAAGTCGTCAGACTTCACGGCTTGCCAAGGATTATCGTTTCTGATCGAGATACCAAGTTCGTAGGAAATTTCTAGAGGACCTTATGGAAGAAGTTGGGGACAAATTTGTCTTTTAGCTCAACATATCATCCTCAGACAGATGGACAGAGAGAGGTCGTGAACAAAAGCTTGGGAGATTTGTTAAGGAGCTTAGTGACTGGACACCACAGTCAATGGGATCACATTCTACCACAGGTGGAATTCGCTTATAATGATTCACTCAATAGAAGCACAGGGAAAATTCCATTCCAAATTGTATATGGAATGCATCCAAGGGGAGTTTTTGAATTGAAAGATTCAGAACAAGTTGAATTCAGGAGTGCTAGTGCAAAGGACTTTGCAGAAGGAATGAAGGAGCTTCACAGCAGAATTAAGGAGCGATTGCAGAGTTCAAGTCAAGAGTACAAGCGTAGAGAAGATCAACACAGGCGAGAACTTCAATTCGAAGTTGGTGATTTGATTCTTGCACATTTGAGGAGGGAGAGGTTCCCAAGGGGAACATACAACAAGCTGAAGATGAAAAATATTGGACCATGCAAGGTCATAAGGAAATTTGGGACAAACGCATATGAGATTGAATTACCCGATGGGGTCGGAATCTCACCGATATTCAATATCACGGATTTGTACCCTTATAGAGCTGAAGAAGAAGGAGAAGAAGATAAACAAGAAAATATTCAATGGACAAAACAAATGCCTGTAGCTAAAAATCCATAGATGGAAAGCATAATTGACAAGAGGATTAGCAAAAAGACCAGGAGAAAAGAGTATTTTGAATACTTGGTCAAATGGAAAGGACATCTAGTTGAAGATGCCAATTGGGAGGATGAAACAATAATTCAAAAGCATGGACGAACAGTGAAGGAACTCATGAACAAGACTTCATGAAAATTTTCAAGCGAGGGAGTATGATGCAGGAGCATCGTATAAAGATAAAGGCACGTGCCTAACCAAAGGAGACAGCTGGAAAAGCACCAGCGCACATTTTGAATTGTTTTGAATATTAATGAATGGACATTAATGTAATATCTAGGGAAGCGTACTTACCTTTGTGTTTTGGAGACTATAAACAGATCTTGAGCGTTGCTCTCATCTGTCGAATGTAGAGGAATTTATGCGTAATGAATGCAAGTAGGTAGATTTAATTTAATAGATTATACATTTTTAGGAGCGTAGGAGGTAGGAGGGAAAACGAATGATAGACACCCTCAACCATTGTATCATTGTAACATAATTCAGAGTTCATAAGTTGTAGAGTTGCAGAGAAGAATACAAGAGGACAAAGAATTTTATGTATTTTAGTTGTTATTCGCCATGTATAGGAGAACTGGAATTAATAGAAGAAAGTTTTGATTCCAATCTATGTGTTTGTTATGGTTGTTGGAACCACCTATTAAATGGTATGTTGCAGGCTTGTTTGCATTCTCTGTGTGCATTCTATTTCAATGCCAATGTGTGTGTGTATGCTCTAGAATTCTATGTTGAATGTTTGAATTTTGGATAAGGGGAGAATGAGTTTCAGTTGTTTCTCTTTCTGAGAACTCCTGCAAGGAGTGCAGTGGAGGGTCCGCAAGGAGTGCGTCGACCAGGTTTTTTGTTTCATCTCAGAACCCTCAGAGGAGATTCAAATTGTGTCTTTATAGGCAAAGAGTGCTAGTAGAGCACATAGCTGTGCAAGGTGTGCGCAGACTGGGTGGAGTCTTGGATTTTACCAATCCAAGAGAGAAATTGAGAGACTGTTGTTGCAAGGAGTGCACGGAGTGAAAGACCCAAAATAACCAGAGGTTATTTGAAAGTTGTTGCAAGGAGTGCATGCAGGGACCCTTTTGGAGGCCTTGAGTTTGCAAGTAAAAGATTAGGAGGGTTAGAACCTTTCAATTGTTCCAAAGGGAGACATAGGTTGAATTGTTTCACAGGAGTTAAGTTCAGGAGGAAGGATGCCAAGTCATTTGGCCAGAAGTCCTTGAGAAGTTGAATCGGACGGTTGAATCACTTAAGGAGGAAGTGTCGAAATCTCGTGAACCGTTGGATCTCTTAGAACGATGAATAGATTAGGACTGAGTGTCTTTTCAACACCCATAATCTCAAAATGAGTAGTGACTGTTAGATCAGGATCAACAAGGACCGTTGATCTCGTATGTGAATTCGCGTATCGGAATTCGGGGAATCGAGTGACCAGTGGTTTGGGTCAAGTGTTGTAGATTTTCGATTGGCAAAATCCTGATATAGCCAGGACCATTGGATCGAGGGAGGCACACAGTCGTCGATCTCGCCAAAGGTATGATTTCGGAGTTGGGGATCCATAGAGGAAGAGGAACGATTGTTGGTTGCCCGCTTGAGTCGCGAAAGCTGGAAAATCCATGTGGACAGGTGGCAAGAACTAACCCCGTAAGTAGATTAAAGAAGAAGTGACAGGTGGCGTGCGCCTATCAATTTGGGTAGAGTCAACCTTTGTTGATGGATCACGTTTCAGGGATTCGTAAGGGGAGGGCACGAGAAGTTGGTGCTCCAACTCGTGAAGTTGCAAGTTGCGAAAGGTGCTTGCATAAGGATTGGATGTGGTCCTATAGGAAAAGGGGATGAAGAGAGGGGCTTACACCTTAGCCCATTTTCACTTCACATTTTGGCTATTGCCAAGGGCCAAGGCATAGTATTCAAAGCGCCACAACTCACGAGACTTGAATCCTTTGCAGGCTTAGGCAAGAAGTTTAATTAACCCTTGTCGAGGTTTAGAGAAGATCCTGCACAGATCTCGGCCTGAGGGAAGGAGGTATGCACCATTTTGGTCAAACATATCCATCAAGATCTGAGTAAAGTCCACATATGAAGTGATTTTTGCATTCCCTAATGTCACCAGCCCATGGTACCACCATTCATAATATTCTCCTTCCAGGTGAAGAGTGGCATACTAAATTTCTTATGCTTTGGAAATCGGGTTGAGTTGGAAGTATGTGTCTAACTTATGTACCCAGGCCATGGTCGTACTCTTTGTTGATCCATCGAAGGGTGGAATAGTCAATCTTCCCACCTTGCGCATGAGATCAAAATTTAGTGGGATATGTGTTCCTTTGTTCCTCTCCCTTGGGCCATAGTTATGTTTGAGTTCCCATAAGTATTTATAGGAAACATTCTCACAGATGTCTGCATCTATCATCCCATACTCTCTATATGAGATGTTAATACCAATCCCCTGATCTGGTTGCTCCTTTGCTTTTGTAGGCTTCCCTATCAAGAACTATGGTAATAAATTCCTAGGGATGTTTAAGCTCTTTATCTGAGTTAGGGTGTGGTTTTTTATATTCTCAGAGTGTATTCTATCATTCCAACGGGATCCACTGGGTCCACCTTGACCTACAACATTCATATTTCCATGTTTTCCTAACAAATATATGAATGCCTCAAGCGATTGTTGTTGGAACTTTATTGTATATTCTTGTCTCCTGACCAAATCTTGTAGTATCTGGATCACCTCATTGTTGTCTCTCATGCTTCCTTCTAGTTCTGACTCTATGTGTTTTACTTATGTTTCTCTTTATGGTGATTTTCAATAATTTTTTCTTGCACGCCCCTTTATTCTAGGCATCAATGTAGTCACATGCTAGCAGAATCATCAACTCTGATACCACTATAATGTTCGAAAATAGGATAGATGGTAAATATATGTGTACTACCCAAAATTATTCTTCTTCTTTGTGTGATTTTATCAAATAGTTTGTTGGAATTTCCAAATAGTAGCTTAAACATAGATCATATATCGGTTACACATAGAATTTAGCATATAACAATGGCATATTATTATGGATGGAAGTTCCCCAAAATTAATACAATGATAACTAAGGGTTGTAATAATAGTTGCAGACTACTAATAAGCACACAAACTAATGACTTCCATGCAACATCAAAATATACTACAGAAACAACACAACCTGGAATCATGCCAAAATATGGAGCCCAAGGCTCTTCAATCCCTCATATGCTTTTCTCTAGTGACATTTTCTCTGCGGTCGGTCCTTAAATTGCTTCATATATCTTCCCAAACCTTATTCGACGAGCTACTGCAAAACCCCAATCCATAGGGGTCCTCGCAGGACTCTTGCGGGGTGTCTAGCGAGGTCTTGCGATGACCCTAGTTCAACCCATGGGGATGCCTCCTTTTCCAGGTGTGTAAAACCCTCTTGACACCTGCGGCCCTGATGAACAGTATCCTCTAGAATTTTTTTGTAAACCCCCTTCACGAGATGATCTTCAAATTCTCTCCTGAACAAAAACAAGCACCACAATGAACTCAAATGAGAATTTTGGACAAATCCCCCTCTTGTCTAGCTAGGGTGGATATTGCACCACCGAAACTAAACCAGACATGGAAGCGTTTTTCCCAAAACCCCCAAAAAAGCAATGGCTACAAGATAACTCAATAAGATATCAAAAGCATAATGCCAAAGGGAAATGTTTCTCCTCTATTTATCCTTCCTTTGGATCTTCTATATCTTTCCCCCATTTTGACCAAATCAAATCTTCACTTTATTTTCCCTCCAATTCCATTAAATATAATTTTGTATTTTGTTTAATGTCACTTTTAGGGTTTGAAAATATTTTTACCTAGTGACACCTCCTTGAATCCCTTTTTCCTTATTGACTATAGCCTACGGAAGTTGTATAGGATATTGTGTCATCCTGATCATTTGAAGGGGACATTACAAAGAAATCCAAGGGGTGTACTTCTGTCAAGTTTTTCGATTGACCTTTGGCTCTTCAAGAAATCAGTAATGTTAGCAGTATTAACTACCTCAACCACCAATTCTGTCTTCCATAACTGGTCACATGGTTCCATCCAGGTTCAAGTACACTGGCAGGTGTGCATTTATGTTTTGCAATGTAGGTTAGCTTGCTAAGAAAGCTTCTTGTTTTCTTCACTAAGAYGCCTCAGCTCCACCTCACCAATCCACTTCATTAGTTTGCTTCATCAATTCCACATGTGATATCATGGCTAGTAGTTTCAAGGCTTTTCCCTCTCAGTCAATTTCCCGATGTTTTCATTAATCAAAACATAATTACATGCTCCATAACCACATCATATGAAGTCTTAAGCATGATTACAGTTGTGGGGGAAGAGAGGGTGTTACATTCCCCTCCCCCATCCTCAATGAAACATCGTCCTCGGTGTTTAAAACACCATGTATATACAATTATACAAAAACAAAATGGGTATTCTATTCTCATGGAATCCTCCAATTCCCATGTAGCCTAATTTTCTCCAAAGTGTTTCCATTGCACCTTAACCTACATGATGGATTAGTTTTTAAGCATCGTTTCTCTCTTGTCTGGTATTCGTTGAGGTTCAGGTTGGAATTCCCCCTCTGGTTCCACATTTATCATAGTCCAATCAATAATATGATTAGGATCATGAACATATTTCTTCAATAAAGACACATGGGATACATTATGAGCTCTAACATTAGGTGGTAATCAAACTATGTATTCTGTTGGCCCCACTCTCTCCAAGACTTCAAATGGTCCACAATAGTGGGGTTCCAACTTAGCACACATTCCCATTCTCATGGAACTTCTCTTGGGATTAACCCAAAGATATACATGATCTCCCACCTTGAACTCTTTGTGAGTCATCTTGCTATCTGCATATCTCTTTTTATGTCCTTAGCTATCTTCAAATTCTACCTTATTGTAATCATTACATGTTCCATTTCCTTTAATAATTTGTGTCCAAGTGTGATCCTACCCACTAAATTGTCCCAACTGATTGAAACTTTACACTTCCTTCCATATAGAACCTCAAACGGGCTCATCTTCAATGATTCATGATGACCATTGTTAGAGGTGAATTCTAATAGGGGTAGATATTCTTCCCACTACTTGGGTTGATGCATAGAATGCATCCTAAGAATGTCCTCTAGAAATATATTCACTCTTTCGGCCTGACCATATTTTTTAGGATGGTAGGTTGTGCTAAATGTCAATTGTGTTTCGAAGCCTACAAATACATTTTTCCATAAACTTGAGGTGAATTGAGCATATCTATCTGAGATTATGGTCTTGGGAAGACCATGCAATCTAAAAATTTATCTTATAAAAACATTAGAAAAATATATGGCCTTAAAAGTATACTTAACAGGGATGAAATGGGATTCTTTTCTCAAAGTATCCACCACGGCCATGATTTCATCATGTTGCTTGATTGTCTTTGGAAAACTGGTAATAAAATCCATGGGAATTGTCTCCCACTTCCATTCTGGAATTTGTAAAGGTTGTAATAGACCTACATGATGCTTGTGCTCAACCTTCACCTACTGACACTCTAAACACTTATCAATGTACTCAGAAATATTATGCTTCATTATAGGCCAATAATAAAACTATTTTATTGTTGTTACCATCTTTTGATAACTAAAGTGACCTTCATAAGGTCTTATATGGAACTCATCCATAACTATGTCTCAACTCTACTGAATTGGGAACATATAGTCTATTGTTACTCAATAATAATTCATCATCTGAGATATGATTTACCTCATATTTATTTTCTCTGGGTTCTTGTTGTAACCCTTCTTTCACCTGATTGAAGAACTCATCTCCTTGCAACAGTGTTTTAATCCTCTGATTAATGTCAGACTCTCCTACACTTTTTGCTACTAAGTGTATAGTCTATACACTCTAGCTGAGTGCATCTTCCACATTGTTCTATTTTCCTTTAATATGTTTGATTTCAAAATCAAACTCGCTAATCAGTACCATCCACCTATCTTGTCTAACATTCAAACTTGGTTGGTCGAACAAATACTTTAGTTCATAGTGGTATGTCATCAATACAAACATTCTTCCAAGCAAGTAATGTCTCCACATCTTCAATGCATGCAAAATTGTTGCAATATATATATCATGAGTGAAATACTTCTTATCATGATCATTTAGCTTATTTGATTCATAACAAATCACTTTCCCTTCTTGCATAAGAACCCCACCTAGTCCTTCTTTGAAAGCATTAGTGAAAACCAAGAAATCCTTTTCAGGGTTTGCAATATTCAGAAAAGGGGAATTAGTAAAAATATGTTTAAGTTTCTCAAAGCTATCCTCACACTCTGATGACCATATAAATTTCTTCCCCTTTAATTGTAATGAAGTAATGGGTTACCCATATTGGAAAATATCTTGATTTGAGTCTCCTCTGTTTCAGGGTGATCATCAACAATTTGGATGATATTCCTATTTTATTCTAGGAGACCCTTCCATTCACTTATATTTCTTATATATGTGTGATTAAACTCCTTGTCTCATCACACCTTCTTCCTTTGAGCCTCTAACTAACAAACTCTCCTCTGAGCCTTTCACTATTTCTAATTCTTCCTCTTTGTCTGTGTATGTTCTCTCTCTCTTAGTGTATCTTGCATCTATTTCTTCTCTCTTTCTTTGTGTGAGTCTCTCTTGCGCATGAAACACCTTTTATCCTTATTCTTGGTGATGTTTTTCACCTTTTGTATCTTCCTCTACCAATCCTTGGGACTCACGTGCCTTTTGTCAGAAGCGACCTCTAGTCAATGAAAAAGTTTTTGAAGGGGAAATCCAAGGGGTGTACTTCTGTCAAGTTTTTCGATTGACACTTGGCTCTTCAAGAAATCAGATCTATCAGTAGTATTAAATACCTCAACCACCATTCCTATCTTACATAACTTGTCATGTGGTTCCATGTAGGTTCATATACGCTGACAAGTATGCATTTATTTTTTTCAATGTAGGTTAGCTTGCTAAGAAAGATTCATATTTTCTTCACTAAGATGCCTTAGCTCCACCTCACCAATCCACTTCATCAGTCCACTTAATTAATTTCACATGTGATATAATGGCCAATACTTTCAATTCTTTTCCCTCTCAATTAGTTTCCTGGTGTTTTCATTAATCAAAACATAGTTACATGTTTCATAACCACATGATATGAAGTATTAAGAATGATTAAAGTTATGGGGGAAAACAAGGTGTTACAACCAACTCTTCAAAAGATCTATCGAATTGTGAGGGAAATATTTCACTAGATTTTCATCTAGTATATTTTCCCCTTCATCTAGATGGTAGTAGGAAGTGATCACTGCAGCTTGGAAGGAGGAAAAAGGATGGCCTTTGGAATTGAATACATATATGTTATCCAAGTTCACATGCTTTACTATCCATGAGATGTCTTCTGCGCAAGGAAACATTGTCGCATGGAATGAAAACTTATATAACATGGACCTCCTGATAGCTATGTATATGTCAATATTAGGATACTACTTTGGAGGTTGCGAGAAAGTCTGGTTGTTAAAAAATTTGTATACTTCATCCCACTTGAACGAGGTCTCTCTATCAATGAAGCCTTCGGTATCATCGTAGATTGGTCATTGTGTGTCGATGTCATTTTCTTACTCATCTCTTCCGAAGGGGATTTCAAACATAGGAGTATTTTAGGGCGTCTGGGATGGTTTTTTTCTAGTAGACATGATTGGTCCTGCAACAAAGATGTTATATCACAACAAACAAGTTTCATTATTATTATAGATGACACTATGAAATAAGCATAGACAATGTGGTATAACCATTTTACTTTGAAAAAGAAAGAAATTTGTGATTCAGGGAGCATTGTGGCTATGCATCTGGGAGTGTAGGATCCTGTCATTGTGTCGAGGTGATATTTGTTATATTGAAAAATAAATGATCTTTTCACAGGGTTTTTGACCAAATTATTCAATGGTTGATATGAGTAAATTATAGGAGGATTATGGGCATTGACCTGTATTTGGTTTCTACCCACTGTCTACCACCTTCTAATTTACTTGTTGATGTCTTTAAATGATGAGTTTTTCTAGTTCCATGTATTTGTTACTTTAACACCCCTTTCTTCCTCCTATGTTAAAGAAAATTTTCAAGGGAGGATAGGGAGGGGGAGAATTGTCGAGCAAGATTGAATATTAGCCATTGATATCTAGGGTTAGGGAAGTTACTCATTAATGAGTAAATAAAATGATCTATTATGAGATATGGGGAACACTTTTCAATGAGATATTGAGAGGGAAAGTGAAAAGACACATTTTCCAAGAGAGATTGAGTTGAAAGGGAGAAGAGGAGAATAAAGAGAATCATTGCAAATACCAAGGGGAGGGAGCACACATCCCAAGGAATATACAGCCATTAAAGTATATTTAGTATAGTACATATTTTAGAGAAGATTGTACAACATTTAATGATGGACATACAACAGAGAAAATTCATAGAAATCGAGGCATTTAATGTTGTAGTAAAAGCATACAACACAATACAGAAAGGTGCAGGAAGTCTGCACATAAATAGAGATAGTCAAGTCCATACAGTCGTACAACAAAAAAGTACAAGGCCATACAACTGATTTCAGGCACAAAAATCAAGGGACTTCGGCACATAAATCAATGTTAAATGTGGGCACATATTTCAAGATAAATACTATTGTAATTAATGCTAAAAAGATTGTTGTTGTAAAATCAGAATTTTTTCCTATGAGCTCAATAAAAGGATCTCTCTTTGGATGGTTTTCCCTTTGGATTTTTTCTAGGGGCATTGCCTAGAAATATTTATGTCAAATGTACAGTTGAATGTTGACTACTGTTCATTTATTTCCACTACTAAGTTTCATATTTCTTGGTCATTTGTATTTCTTCTCATAAACTATTATTGAATTCTATTTGTTCACCGCATTACTGTTAAAGATTTATTGGAAGTTGGAATCATATTTTGACTAAGTGTTTGTTATAATTCATTGTAAATTTAACATGGTATCATAGATTGGGCTCTGAGGTTCAATGGAAAGATTTTGGCACTTGGATAACAGTGATTTGCAGGGGTTTTTTCTTGGAATAAAGAAGGGAAAAAGGTTTTTTTTTTTTTTTTTTTTCAGTTGGACAATGATGACTTCCAATCTCAAGTATGAGGATATATTGGAGGGGATATACAACTACCTACAATGGAAGGTAAGTATTGTAGTTGTTCTCAGGGAGAACAAGCTATGGGAGTTTGCAAGTACCACAGTGACAATTCCTTTGTCAGCTACCATTTCCCTAGACCTTGATGAGGTGAAGAAAGCAAGGGCATAAAGGATAATCTTGGATGGAGTGAAAGGCCACCTGATCCCACATTTGGATGAGAATTTGAAAAACAAGGAGATGTGGGATGCAATGATAAACTTGTACAATAATAGGAAGATGGCACTAAAGGACAAGATCCATAACACTAGGATGGCCAAGGGAGAGTGTGTGGACTCCTATCTCACTAGGATTAGAGAGGTAAAGGATGAGTTGGAAGTTGTAGGGGATATTATTCCAGACTCACAGTTGGTGCATATAGCCCTCAATGACTTCACCAAAGAGTAGGATGTTTTCGTGAAGTGTGTGGCGGGGAGAGAGAAGCTCCCATATTGGAGCAGACTATGGGATGAATTTACTTGTGAGGAGATCTAAGAGGTTTCTCAGAGTATATATGAGGAGAAGGTAGAGGGTGGTGTAGACGAGGAGAATGTTTCTCTTGTGCGAAAGATAAAAGATACGAAGAAGGACATGAGAAAAGTGAAATTATTTGCATGTCATAAGACTGGCCACTATGCTAGTCAATGTCCAAACAAGAAGAAGAGAAAGAAGGATCCATAGGTATCAACATCAGTTGAGGTTGTTGAGTTTTCTAAGAAGTTTGAGAAAGAATTTTCTTTGATGAATTGTATTTCAGTTAGTGGTTTTCTAGTATGCGAGGACATTGAAGCATGGTTTGCAGATAGTGGTGCATATTGGAATATGACGGGAATGAGGTCTGTGTTCCTCATTTTTTTATAGATAGACTCAGAATACTATGTGGGTTGTGTGGCTAGCACCAGACATGTAGTGAAAGGGGTTGGATGCATGAGTTGCTAGCTAGAGTCATGGGGTTTTTTGGATTTGGTAGAGGTGTTGTTTGTTCCAGAGTTGACGGTAAATTTTCTCTCAGTGTCATCTTTACAAGTTGCTCAAAAGAGTGAGTTGATATCGAGGATTTTGGATTCTTCCATTACTCTCATAGGACCCAGTTAATATGAGATGACACAGTTTTATGCTCATGAGAGTGAGCAGACTCCTAGGAGCATGTATTGGAGGTAAAATTCTCTATATCAGAGTTCAACGTAGGTAGCATCAAGGGATTTTAGTTCAGAGGGAGAAACTATGTTGGACAACTGAGAGGGGGGGTGAATCAGTTGTTACCGTGCTTAAACAATTATGTTTCTTTTAAAATATTTACAGGGCACTC
>ML799641.1:719372-732810 GCA_009831015.1 Picea engelmannii
GAGAAAAGAAAAGTTGTTTTTGAAGATGTCTAAATGTGAGTTTGGAAAAACCTCACTTGTTTACTTGGGGCATATTGTTGGTGGAGGAGAACTGAAAATTGATCCCTCCAAGGTCAAAGTCATATTGGAGTGGCCCAAGCCCATCAATGTGACAGAGGTAAGAAGTTTTTTGGGAGCAGCTCAATATTGGAGAAAGTTTATTACTAACTTTTCTTCAATTGCAGCTCCATTACATGCAGTAACAAGCATCAAACAAGTTTTCCAATGGGGAGGCAAGCAACAAAAGGATTTTGATACTTTGAAGGAGAAAATCAGTTCAGCCCCAGTTCTTGCACTTCTGACATTGAGACAACCTTTTGAAATCCAAATTGATGCAATAAATTATGCAATGGGAGCAGTCTTGTTACAACATGGTAAGCCCATTTGTTTTCATTCTGAAACTTTTAATGGTGATGTGATTAACTATCCTACTTATGATAAGGATTTGTATTCATTGGTGCAAAGTGTGAAAAAATGGAAACATTATTTGTTGGGAAAATAAACTATCATTCACACAAATAATCAACCATTGCAATACTTACAATCACAAACAAAGCTACAACAAGCAAGGCACTTCAGATGGATGGGTTTTCTACAGTAATTCCACTTGGTCATAAGGTATAAGAAGGGCATTTATAACAAAGTTGTTGATATGTTTTCAAGGCCTATTATTGGTGCTTCAGTTATTCTTAAGCATAAACCTATCATGCATGAGAGCTATGTTGAACAATATTCTTTAGATGCTGATTTTAAAGAAGTATATGCAACTTTGTGTCATTCTAACCATGTTGAGGAATTGGATTGCCATGTGCATGATAATCTTTTGTATCATCTTCGCAAGCTATGTATTCCACAGGGTGAAAGAATCAACATTATAAGAGAAGCTCATTCTTCTCTTATTGCTGGTCACTTTGGTGTAGGCAAGACGGTGGTTAATTTGCAAAGGTATTGATATTGGCCTAAAATGAATGAAACTATTTCAAGATATGTTAGAGGATGTTCGTTATGTGCTACAAGCAAGCCTAGCAATAGAAAGTTGGGTTTGTATACTCCACTTTTGGTTCCTTCTTGTCCTTGGGAAAGCATTTACATGGACTTTGTAGGAGGGCTACCTATGTCTAAAAAAAATCATGATTATCTTTATGTTGTGGTTGATCGTTTCAGTAAAATGTGTATTTTGATGCCTTGTAAGAAGCAGGTTACAGCTGAGAAAATGACACAAATGCTCTTTTAGCATGTTTGGGTACATTTTGGGTTGCCTAAATCCATTATTTCTGATCGATATTCTCGATTTATTGGGAACTTTTGGTCAAGTTTATGGGCACTCATGGACACCAAACTGAAAAAGAGCACAACTTTTCATCCGCAAACTGATGGTCAAACAAAAGTGGTTAATAGAACAGTGGTGCATCTTATTCGTGGTTATTGCAGCAAGCATCCTAAACTTTGGGATGAGCATTTACACTACATTCAGCATGCTTACAACCGGGCTAAGTACTCTTCAACTCAAACATCGCCATTTGAAGCATGTTTTGGCTATTTGCCCAAATCTCCTTTAGATTTTATCTTTGGGAAAGATATTGCTATTGATGGTCAGTATGACATTGATAGGGAAAAAAATTTCATTGAACAAATTCAGTTGATACATCAAATGGTACAAGAACAGTTGGAAAAGAGTCAAGCCAAGTACAAGACAAGACATGACAAGCATCGTGTTGATCACAGTTTCCAAGTTGGAGATGAAGCTTGGATTTACATTAGCAAGGAGAGGCTTAAAGGAGAAGGTAAAAAACTGAAACCAATTAGATATGGTCCTTTCAAGGTTCTAGAAAAGATTGGTAACAATGCCTTCCATTTGGATTTGCCTCCTTATATGCAAATGTATGCAGTTGTCAATGTTGAGAATTTGAAATTGTATGACCCTCCTTTGATTGATGATCAAAGAGAGCATGATCAGATTCCTTCTATAGATGATTTCTCACCAGAATATCTTACAGAACTGCATGAAGACACAATCCTTGACAGGAGGATAAGAACTTCAAAATGGGGAAATGTGGAATATCTTCGAATTGGTCTTAAAGACACAAATCCAAGAAAGGTCAAGTGGATTGAGGTTGGGAAGGTGAGGGAACTATACCCTCATCTTCATATAGACTAAAAGTAGTCTTTTGGAGGTCCAAAAGCTTCCCAATGGGGAGGTGTGATCTAGGGGATCAATTTTTGCTCAAAATTCAAAGTTCTTAGAATTGCTTCAAAACAAACAGGGACATAGGCATCATTGTCACGAACCCAACGCAATTCGAACGGGTTCAAACAGACATTGTATGAGGGAGATATCGCGTTGTGCTCGATTTGTCAAATAGGCAAAAAACATTATTGACTGTACAGTCCGTACAACGAACGTGGCATGACCGTATAGGTGATGTGGCATGGCCGTAAAGGTAACGTGGCATGACCGTACAGGTGATGTGTCAACTGATTTGGCAAGATGACGTGGCAAGTTTTGATTGAATAGCAAGGTGGCACGTGGGCGAATGGAGGTGAAACACGTGGCATGCTTTTAACCAATTGGGTGGTGCCACGTGGCCCAGGCATGGGCTTCCACGTGGCACCATGGTGGTGTTTAAAATTTATGCAGTCTATGTGATTTGAACCATGAACCTCCACCATAGAGTAACGCTTTTACAAAAGCTGCCTTGCCAATACACCACCGTATGTTTCTTGTTACATATGTGGGCACGCATATATTTAAATTTTAATTATTTAAATGTTGGGTGGAGGTCCGGGCTGGGGCTTAGCCCCAACCCCCGGTTTCTATACTCGCCATGTGACCACGCCTCTCAAAATGGCGTGTGGGTATGTTTATTCAAACAACTTCCCACCAAATGCGTCTACCACTTGTCACACTTGCATGCATTCTTGGAACAAGCCCCTTTTGATGTGCGAGAAACATGGTCACATGGCCCCATGCACCCAACACCTCCGGGGTTAGGGGGCTAGGTTCCCTAACCATTCTACAAATTAGCATGTTTTGCAGGTATGTGCGGGGTGTTGGTTTTAGGCACAGAAAAATGCGCAGAGGCCAGGTTAGACACACAGAGGTGCATTTTGGCGAACCAGAGACAACAAGTTTGAAAGGGAAACTTCCAGGAAGCCTATCTTCTTCAATTTTTGGCCAAATCAGGTGCCGAAAAAGCCCAGCTAGGGGTTTTTGGATGTTCTGGAGCCATTAGAGCCATCTATTTTTCATTTTGAGCATTGTAAAGCATTGATTTCAGCACTTTGAGAAAATAATATAAAAGATCCATTGGAAGCTGGACTAGGAGATGTAGCCCAAGAGAGGGGTGAACTCCTTTATCATTTGCAGTGTTATGTGTTTATTGTTCACTGTTATTTTCTGGTTATTATATGCATATTGTATGTGAAAGTTTCTCTAAATTATGTGTTTGCAAATTGATCCTTTTTCCTAAGCACACTTAATTAAAAACTTGCAAAATATTTCAAGATACAAGCCTTTTTTCATTTTTAGATCAGGCTCCCACAAGTCGATGAGCTAGGATGGATGTGCCCCTTGTGGAGCAGTTCTTGGATCTACCTCTTGATCTCCTCATTTTCTAACAGAGAGCAACAGTATACTGGCCCATTGGGTAGCGGTGTGTTGGGCATCATATCGATGGGATGCTTGACCTTGTAGTGCAAAGGTACCCTGGTAGGTGAGGAGAATATATCTTAGTATTCTTCCATGACCTTATCCACTTGATTCTGTTGTGTGGAGAGATCGACCTTGGAGGCCCTGGATGTGGATGCGATCTTTCACTCACTCTAAGAGAGAATCACGAAGAAGAAAAATTTCTTGTTCTAAGAGATGACCTTCCTACATTTCTTGGCAGAGATCAAGGAAATAGCACTAGGTGGGACTCATATAGCCTCATGTATCCTATACAATTTCCTGTTCAAAGTAATAATAACACTACGAGGCCTAGACTCATATACAACATGATGTTTCCATAAATAAGGTTGGCCCAAAAGAACATTACAAACTTCGAGAGGAGCAAAATCACACAATACCTCATCTTTGAAGGGCTTGATGTCATACGAAATTCGACACTATTGGCTGATGCAAAGATCGCTTCCTTGGTGGATCCATCCAATGGTGTAGGGTTGTAGGTGCAGCATTGTCGGCAGGGATAACTACTTGAATACCTCTGTTGAGATGAGGTTCTTCTGGCTACCACTATCAACGATTAAGTGTAGCAAGGTGTCTTTTACCCACATATGTGAATGGGGTGCTTGGTGGTAGCAATGGTGTCACTGGGTTCTACATCAATGATCTAGTTCCCTCTTTCTGGTTCTAACTCAGAGTCGAAACCCGCATCTGATTCAAAGGCTTTCACTTCAGCCACCAACGACTGCTTTGAGTGGTAATCAACAGTGTTATGCCAAGGGCTCTTATGGAAGTCGCACCACTTCCCAGTATCTTTATTTGTATTTTTGGTTTCCTTCTTTGCTTGCGTCTGGGACTGGTTGTCTTGATGTTATCCATATTTTCTTCGTATTTTGTTCTATAGGTTGGGGCCGCCTTTTCCTAGAATTCTCTACGAGGGGTTCCCAAGCCCAAATTGTCATGTCTTTTGTTTGAGCTTCTGCTCGATTTTGACACCATATCGATAGGTCATGCCCAAGGAAGAGATGTCCAGAAATTCCATTTTGGTCTGTATATATCTATGCAGAGCACCATGATATTTGAGCACTAGATGTCACTCAAAATCTTTGATACCCAGCTTGGTGTGCAAGGTATGGAAGATATTTGTGAACTCTGGAATTGTTTGGTCTCTTTCTTGTCGTAGTGTGGTACATTTTGTATACAAGTCATCATAAATTCTGAAAGGGTAGTATTGTTCCTTAATAGCATCCCTGAAGGATTCCCAGGTGATCGTGACTATAAATAATGAGGGTTCCTCTGTTTCCTTTTTCTCATGGAAATTTTCCCACCAATCTTTGACATGGGGAACGAATTTGAGGAGCACAAAAGTAATCTTTTCTATATTCAAAAAGTTATGGATAGAAAAATACCCTTCTAGTAGATGTTATTTCACAATTTGTACTTTCCCAAAATCCCAAGGCAAGTGGATACAGAATTGGCGCAACTGGGAATAACCTATCATTGTCACCTTAATAGGAGATCCCTTTCTATTTAGGAGTATGACAAGACTACCCCAGGGGAGACGTCCCCAGTGACCTAGGGGGTTTGAAAAGGCTAAGGCAAGTAATCACAAGGAAAATATTCCCCTCTCACAGATCACTCAAATCAAAGGTTTCTTTTATGTCTTAAAGGATGAAGCAAATGGATATTATTGTGTACCTGCCGAGAACAAGACAACAAGGAAAACAGGGCACTTTCCAAGTACCAAATGATTGTTAGTACTTCATAAGACAATAAACCTTCATAAAGTAATCTAGTTGATTATTAATGTGCAACAATGCAACAATTTATAAAAACAATTAATAATTTGTAACATCCACAAGATTTATGCCTTAAATTGCTTGAAAAAGACAATAAAAAGTGACTTTGACTAGGCAAATTGATAGTAAATTGTCACAAGAAAAGTTTGCAATGTTTAGCTAGCTCTTAATGTCACTTTTGCAGAGAATTTATTTCAACTAGATGGCTGTAGCAATATTTTTCAACAGCAACAAATTTAAATGGTCAAAAGTGCAAGAAAACCACATACAAAACTAGCACTTACCTAGTATATTCACTAGCAATTATCACAATTGATTTTTGAATGGTTCTAGTACAAGTTATGTAGGTAAATATGTCAAATTAATGTATGTTTGTATGGATGTAGCAATGTATTTCTATAACAACAATTTATATTGGGATTTAGTCTAATTTAGGGTTAGAAAATGTTAGTAAAGGCTTCAAGGATAAGAGTATGAGTGTTGTTTGATCAATCACCACTTGTAGATGGTAGTCTAGTGCCTTTCTAGGGTAAATGGGGTCACTAATGGTGGAAAAAAATCTTAAAGGAAAGATAGCAATGATAATGATATGTTAAAGGGGTGGAGAGGATAAGAGAGGTGTTGGTATCCCAAGGCCTCAAAAATGAACTTCCAAGAGAAAAATTCTAGAAAGTAACAAGGGTTAGGCCCTAGCGATTTTCTCTTTCCTTGAACAAATTTGTAATAAAATATGCAATTGGGAAATGGAAGTACGGTTACTAGAGTGCTACAATGGTAGGGCTCTAGTATCTACTTCAAGTTAGGTGCCTTTCAAGAAATTTTAGCACATGGAAGATTGTAGGGAAAAAAATACTAACATATGTCTTTCCCCTAGGGTTTCAAGCAAGCAATTTCATAATCTTAGACATCAAATAAGTAAATTAACCATAAACATTCATTCACAATAAAGAAATGCATATTTTCCACTTACTTCAACAAGAATAATCAAGAAAATCACCCTATTTGAAGATCATCCACATGAGAATAGCCAAAATGCACCAAAAATTGCCTCCTTCAAGAAGTGCACACCACTAGTTTCAACCAAAACATCCTTAAGGAAGGCTGAATTCAAACCCACTCTTATATGTAGGTATTTCCTGTGGGTGCCTATGTAGAGGGAGAGTTGCACCTTGTCATGGATGCCATTGTTTCCTAGCCCATTCAATGCATTTTATTCTTTGTCTTATTGTTTTTTTCTTTTCAAGAGAATAGTTGGGGGAAACTGTCCTGGCGTGGTGACCATTGGTGACAGCGTTACCCACAAGAACTTCACGGAAATGAGAAGGTTGGCTCATGATGATACCCCCTTTCTCTTGGCGATGCCACCAAGAGCCACTACCCTGGTTTGGTGACTAGATAGATGGTAGTGTCATACCACTACATGCCCATGGATCTAATAGGCCAACTCATGATGATACCTCTTATCCACCAACTAGACCTTGAGTTTTATTTTATCTTATGGGTCCCCTTTTCTTACTGAGAAGACTTTTAATTTATTTCTCAGGAATCCTTGGGCGAAGCATCTCAAAGGTTTCATTTTGTCTTTTAACTTTTGCCAGCAACTTTTACCCTCTAAGCCTTTAGCGCCTTCTTCCCACAAGGAAAGGTACAACCCTTACTAGTGTGTCAAACCCAATGCTTGAACCAAGGTAGGGGAAGATGAGAGGGACAATGATGAAAAGTGGTAAGTATGGAAGGAATGGATGATGACCTTTCATAGACCGACCTAGTGGAAACTCATCCCTAAGGGAACCAGCTTACTAGGGCACTCAATCACCCCCCTCAGGTATGAACAAGTTAAAGAGAATAATTTTCAAGAAAACGTTATGAAATAAAGGAGAGTTCAGTGTAACATATTCAAATGCTTCAAAAATCAAAGTGACACATACCATGATACCCAGACTCATTACCTCATGGAGAAAGACCCACTGCTACTTCAGGATCAGGTTGGTGGGATGGATGTTGTTGTTGTTGATAGATAGGATGCACTGAAGAAAAAATGGGCCCTTTGGGGCAAAGATCAAGTCATATCACTCTCGATACTCCATGTCTAGGACTTGTGGTCCTCAAGACATGATATCCTTAGTTATCCATAGGATAGGGGATACCAATAGATTCAACCATTTGTCTACAACATCTGTGTCTATATGACCTTCAAATATAGGAATATCAAAGTTGATTTTTACCTTGAGGGGGCGGTGCCTCCGCTCAAGGAAGATCTGTCACCTGTCGGTAGCCGCCGAAGGATTTGCGCAAAATTATCCATCATCTTGTTCCTCTCTTGCATGAGGGATTCCTCAAGAAATTTTTTGAGAGGATCTCATGTCCCATCGTGTTACTTTTATCCCTCCATGAGAGGTCGCTTGGGCATGCGAGAGATTTTTTCCTCAAGAGAAACAAACTTGAGACTCAATTCTTTGTAACCTGACCTCATTGGGGACATGCATTAAGAACAACAAGGAGTAGACCGCTATGATAACATTGATCCAGAAATGAATATAGATTATTAAAAGATGTTTAACACAGAATAACAGAGATACAGTAAAACTGGTTTCTATTCAATAAGGAAATAAGGTGAAACTATAAAATGTAGTGAAAAGCAAGCTTGCTAGAATGGTGGCGGCTTATCTCTGAAAAGAGATGTGACGATTGCGCTCATTCGAAAGAAGATGATTACAATGAGGCTCTGAAGGCATTTTTTACAATAATCATAAATTCCAAATCCCTAGGCATCCAAAACCCTAACCCTGGGAGATGAAGCGCCAAAAGTCATGTGGGCCCCATTGGGGTAAGCTAGTACATCAACTTCTCGAGGTCGTAACTTTTGCATACGATCTCTGTTTTAGGTGCACGATAGCCCGCTGGAAATTTATATTTGAGGACTACACATGTTTCCATCAGACTCTAACTTTGTATACAATTTGACTATGACAGGCCCTGAAAACGTTGTTTAGGGCCTCAAAACAGCCCCGAAAGTCGGGGACCCAAAAACTAGGAAAAACCTGCCAAACTGGAAAAATTCCAAAATGAGCCAATTAGAATAGGTGGGAGGCCACTGAAATCCATCTAGATCATGAGGAGGAGTGGCTTAATTTTATCACAAGTTAGTAATTTCAAAAAATAGGAGAAGGAGAACCAAACCTTTCTCACATTTCTATCATTTAATTGAGGAGGAGAAGGATAAAGAGCATTGGCCCTTTTCGACACATATTCCATTCAAAAGAAGACAAGATGGATCATTTTCCTTTCCATGCACTTTTTTAATTTGATTGAGCATGAGATGGAGAACGAGATGGAGAACTGGCCATTTCTCACACTTTAGTAATTTTTAGGAGGAAGAGAAGGAGCACAAGCCCTTTCTCATACTTTAGTAATTTTTTGCAGCACTAGCCCTTTCTCACACTTTTGTAGTTTGAGTGATGTGGAAAGGGAGAAGGAGCACCAAACCTTTCTCACACTTGTGACATTCAAAAGAGGAGGAGGAGGAGCATATTCCCTTTCCCACACTTGTCATTCGAAAGAGGAGGAGGAGGAGCATGGGCCCTTTCTCACACTTTTGTAATTTGAATGAGAAGGAGAAGGATCAATGGCTCTTCCTCACACTCTAGTGATTTTTGGGAGGAAGAGAAGGAGCACTGGACATTTCTCATTCTTTAGTAATTTTTGGGAGGAGGAGTCTAAGGAACGCTAACCCTTTCTCACAGATTTGTAATTAGATTGATGAGAAGAATCCCCCCCAATCCCAGCTAGAAGATTTGTGCGAAACTCTCATCACCTTGCTTCATAACCAAAAAGATTTTTTATTTCCTCAAACCATCCAACTTGTGATTCCTAGACTTAACTGAATCTCAGGTTTCCTTGATCCTCATGTGTTTCCTCTTTGTAATTGAAATCCTTCGATCTAGCTAACACGCCCTGAATGAATGAATTCCCTTCCTCTATGTTTGAATGGCTTCCCTTGCTCAGTTTATAAAGGGTGCCCAATGGGTGCGCCCTCCCTTTTCTCCGCAACACACCATGTCCACATTTGCGACGCTGAGTTTCATTGTGGGTGCACGCCTCTTTGGTTTCTACCAAATGCGCCCCACTAACTCGGGCTGACTTCTCACTTCCACGAAACCAACATCTCTCATGGGCATGCGCCCCTTGGACGTACTCCACCCACACTATCCGACTCTTTGTTTCCGCGTCTCGGGCCTCCAAATCAATACTCCATCGCATCTTCAGTCTATTTCTTTCTTGTCATCCACAAATTGTTTTCGTCCATTTGAGTGACTCCCCTTGGCATGCATTGGCTAACTCGGCGAGGAAGAGTTGGTGTTTTCGTTATCAGCTTATTTGTAACTTAACGAAATCTCCCCATTGTTTACTTTCTTTGTGTGGAACAAGTTGATCTCGACACACTTCTGTTTTATATCATATTCGAGTGTTAGGCCGGTTAGGCCACCCACAAGAAAAGTTTTGTTTTGTACTTGTATGAATGCTTATTCTACTATTGTTAAAGATAACTAAATATAAGACTTGCACACATAACTTAAGTAAGGAAACAATACTAAGTGTTAGGTGTAGCCTAGGTCAAGTACTTCGGTGTGGCCTTGCCATCAAATGGAAGGCATCAGTGCCACACATAATTGAGAATGTTGAGCGTCCGCAACTCAACTGAGATCCCCAACCTTGTGACAGACTTGGCGAAGAAGAATGAACACTAACCCTTTCTCACACTTCTTTTATTCCAATAAGAAGAAGATAGAGCACAAGACCTTAAACATGTAATGCTCTATCATTATCATTTGCCCAATTATTAATATAGTTATTAATATAGTGTCCAAAATTTAAGAACTTTAAAATATATAACCATAATTATGAACAAAATTAAAAAAGCTAACCATTTACACTTGAAGCACTTAAAAACAATAATATATAAATGCTACTTAAAAAAAATATTTAAAAAAAAATAAACTATTAACATAAAAAAAAAAAAGTCAAATGATAAACATTTAAAACTTTATTATTATCATTTACACCATTATTAATATAATAGTGTTTAAAATTAAAGAATCTTAAAATGTATAACGAGACCAAAACAAAAAGCTAACCACCTTCTAGTTCAAGTATTTGGAGTCAGTGTAAAAGCTGAAGGTACTACCTCATCATTAATTTTTGAATATTTATTTTTTATTATTATATATTAATAATTATGTCAATTAAATAAATCATTATCATGGATACAATTTTAGTCTTGTCCAAGGAAGTGCGTGTGAAAAAAAAAGTAAGATATAGAGATGTTTAAAAGATAATTTAAATATTATGGAAATATTTTCCAATGAAAAGTAATTTTGCCTACATAAATATATGTTTTTATTTTTGAAAAGGTGGATGTAATTTTGAGTCATATTTTTATGTTTTTATTTTTGAAAAGGTGATGTAATTTTGAGTCATATTTTTTGAGTTTTGAAAAGGTGAAGGATGAATTGTGAAAGTGTTGCAGACTTTCACTGTAATAAAAAGATATATTAATTTTAATTTTTTTAATTATTATATTTCATTTTTATAATAAGAATTTGATTTTTTATTTTATTTTAAAGTAATTAAATATTATTTAGAATTTATTTTAATAATAGAATTTTATCTATTTATTATTAATAAAAAAAAATTGTATTAAATTCAGTTAATTAAATATATTTTTTTAAAGATATTTAGTGATTCATGTATATATAAATATATCAAAGTTCACTTTTATGTTATTGAATTTTTTTTTCATTAAATTTGAGGTTTGTCTCTATGTTTGGTAGAATAAGATATTTTAGTTTTTCATTTTTCATTTTGAGATTTTATCATATTTTCAGAGATAACAATTAGAACAAGTATGCATTCATGGTCACTAGGAAAAAGGAAGAGACTTTAAATATCAACAATGAGGTTAGAATTGAACCCATCCTTATTCTCATGGTAGAAATTTTAATGGGGGTTCTGATGTCTATAAAGAAGCAAATCTTGGTCCTTGAAGCCAACCTAAGTGTGCTACAACAATCTCTTGTCAATCAACAAAATCTTGGAAATTCTCTAGTACCTCTTCCTCATTCAAAGAGTATGGAACTTTTAGAGGGAAGATTTCACTTTAGAAAGACACTGCAACAATTGGAACCAATACTCATTGAAGATTTTGTGGTGTTTCACTTCACTTTTTGTTAGTTATGCTATTTGAAGTTATAAAACTATTCAATCTTTTCTATAAATTGTTTACTTATGAGTATTATATTCCCTATTGGAGCTACCTTCTTTGGGCTATACTCAAATGATTAGAGTTTTTTGAATTATAACTTTCATTGCAAGTTTGGATACAATCTTTTTTATATTATAAATCTATCAAGTACACTTTATATATATATATATATAATCTACTTTATAAATATAATCAGTTTGATAAGTTATAATCTCTTATGAATCTTGATTCTAAAAATTTAGGAATCTTTTTTTCTTTATAAATATAGAAATTTCAAAATAATTTTTTTAAAAGATATATTCTGGGTGGGTTTAATAGTTAAGAACATGTGTTTCCTTATAAGAAATCAGAAGTTCAAATCCAAAGTGAGATAAAGTATGTATACCTTCATAAAATTTAGCAGTCAAATTGTTGAACGAAGAGAATCTCTTCTTCAGGGGTGATTTTAAGAACCCCCCCTAAATTTGTATGTATAATAAGTGGGTGAATCCCCATGATACATAGGAAAAATTGAAGGCTACTTTATCAATAATATAATATGTATATATAATTTTTTGGCGAATCTTTTAGTCAATTATATAATCTTGTAAAATCTTGGCGAAACTTTCATTGAATTATAAACTCTTGTAAAATCTTGGCGAATCTTTCACTGAATTATGAACTCTTGTAAAATCTTGGTGAATGTTTCACTGAATTATGAAACCTTGTAACGTCTTGGATTTTTTTTTATAAAGTATAAAACCATATATAATAATAGGAAAATGTATTCATTAAACTGTAATATACTATTTTTACATATTTGGAAAAAGAAACATAATTTGTCCATCCTCTAGACAATGTTGTAAGCATTAGGGGTTATGTTTGTCARGGTTCTCATTGTACACTCTTKMATATCCCTCTATCARTTTTGATAATATTTCACCAYADAGTTCATATKYGTTGATCATGACCACCWYTTYTGTCAAGCTCRAGATATATTAATCTTTTCTCTACCACTTCTATTATGGATTCTTTATTATTGATTCATTGATTATGAAAGGACCCTTCAAAAAAGTTCATCATATATTATAGGATGTTCTTAAATAGGAGCACACATAATTTTATCCATCAATAACTCCAAAATTATCAAAATATTGACATGTCACATTCCATGCATGACTTCCTCTCTAATCATTCATTTGTACTAAAAAATTACCCCTTTCTAAGGAAGACAGGTCTCTTTTATCTCTTATATTTTTATTGTCTTATACAAAAATAAAGGGACACATAAAGGCTACAAAAATTTGCGTCACGCCCCCTTGGACCCCCCTGGCGATAGTTGTGGGGGGGAAATCCCCCCCACACCTCCTGTTAGGGAATGGGGTCCAAGCACGACTTAAACAAACCTCTAAATTAGGAAGATAATTAGGCTCCACAACCAACACTTAGAATTGGATTTTATGAACTATCTTGTCTCTATATTTCATGTGGATCTTGTTCATCCCTTGAGGTTATTTTATCTCAAAGAGAGAAGAATTGTGATTCTCTATCCATCCCCTATTGTTATTTTTTATCTATGAAATACACCAAAGGTTGTTGTTATTAGAATTTATCCACAATTGACATTTTGATTAATAACACTTATGGTTGTTTCTTTTTACATGGTTCATGATTGATGTATGAATATCTATGAAG